>QNQO01002551.1:0-101678 GCA_003290165.1 Berberis thunbergii | reverse complement strand
GCGGCACTGCTATCCAATCACTAGTAAGCCTATGAGTAGTTACTTTACGGGCACAAATATTAACTTGAGAATGCACAATATCAATCTGTAGACAATATAACAATGCACAATAGTCAGTAAAAGCTCTCATTCACATTCAATAGATTACAATGGGGAGGAACGTTCGGAAGGACGTTGCTCAAGACTAGTTCGATGCTATCGATCGATGGAAATACAAGTTTGAAGTTGAAAAGCAATGCAAAGAAAACAATAAAAATGCTAGCGGTACAGTCTGGCCCGACTATGCAATGGAGGCAACACGTCCTCACAGTCAAGAGCTCAAACCTTCCCCCTATAATATAGATGCTAAGCATTTGGGCACTTTTCAAAAGGGAACATTGAGTTTTGAGACCATTAGGAAAGTCTTGAAAGGCCTCTGACCTTGATTTCCTACCAATGTACTAGTCCTGACACTCTCCCACACTCAATTCGCTGACGCCCTCGCAGCGAACTTTTCCAAGTACTCTTCCAGCTTTGAGAGGTATGGCAGCAGATGCTCGACTGGCTCCCAACTGATCTCTGAAGGAGGTTCATCCTGCCACTTGACCAAATACTCTCTATCCGGGCCTGTGTTGTTGATGAGGCGGTCAGCTAAGATTTCTTCCACTTCTCGATCTGGCTTAGTAGGATGCTTAGGCAATGCTCGGGTAGATACATTTCTTGTGGGATCGGCATCTGCATGGTAGGACTTCAAGTTACTTGCATGGAAGACAGGATGGGTGAAACGGAGCCAATGTGGTAACTTGACGCGATAGGAGACTTTGCCTACTTTCTCAATAATCTGTACCGGTCCCTCATACTTGCGAAACAGATTGTTGTGTGCTCTAGCTGTCCGTTTATACTTGTTGAACATATCTACTTCACCAATACCAAGTCCCCGACTTCAAAAGGATCGATTCGTCGTTTCTTGTCGGCCCATTTCTTCATGTGACGGGAGGCTTTCTCAAGATAGGCTCGAGCAACTTCAATGTTTTTCTGCCAGGCTTTGACAAATTCAAGAGCTCTTGGGCTGGGTCCTTGGTATCCGGTCAGCACTGTATGTGGTGTCAATGGTTGCTGACCAGTGACTAACTGAAAGGGGCTGGAGTGAGTAGCTGAGCTCTTTTGTAAGTTGAAACAGAATTGTGCAACATCAAGTAGTCCCACCCAATTTTTCTGGTTTGCACTTACAAAATGACGAAGGTATTCTTCAAGCATAGAGTTAAAGCGCTCAGTCTGTCCGTCAGATTGGGGATGTTGGCTTGTGACATATTAAGTTTGGATCCCAAGAGCTTGAACAACTCCTTCCAGAACTTTCCTGTGAAGCGAGCATCACGGTCGCTAACAATGTTTTCGGGCAGTCCCCAATACTTCACTACATGCTTGAGGAACAATTGCGCCGTATCTTCGGCTGTGCAAGTCAGTCCGGTCGGCACAAAGGTCACATACTTTGAGAATCGGTCAACAACTACAAGGATACTCTGAAATCCTCCACTTTCGGTAACCCCGTAATGAAGTCCATGGAAACACTTTCCCAAGGACGAGTTGGAACAGGCAGGGCTCTAGTAAGCCTACTGGTCGATCTCTTTCAACCTTATCTTGCTGGCAAATAAGACATGTTCGAACATAGGCCATTACATCCTCCTGTATCTGCGGCCAATAGTACCCCCTCTCTAGCAATGCAAGTTGTCTCCAACCTGGATGTCCCGCCCAATGGGTGTCATGGCATTCTCTCAAAAGTTCTTTCCTAAAACCAGAAGTTCTCGAATCATAGAGGCGTATTACCAGTTGTGAGTATTGCTCCATCTTTTATCCAGAACCGTCGAGTTTTGCCCTGCTTGATCAACTCTGTAATCGCCTTCGCTTGTGGATCTGTCTGTAGGCCTACTTTGATCTTCTCCCAAGATGGCGTGACTCCGACCAGTATGGGTTAGTATTGCAAGGGTCTGCCTTCTACTGAGTGCATCAGCTACATTGTTAGTGCGCCCTGACTTGTATTCTAATACTAAGTCAAATTCTGCTAATTTTTCCTGCCATCGAGATTGCTGGAGGTTAGCATCTTCTGAGTAAGGAAATGGTTTGCTGCAGCATTATCCGTTTTAACAAGAACTTGAGATCCAAGAGGTAGTGTCTCACACCCGTAAATAATGTACAATGGCTAGCAATTCTTTTCCTGAGCTGAGTAACGAGACTCTGTATCATTCAACTTTCGACTCTCATATGCTACCGGGTGACCATCTTGAAGTAAAACTCCCCCTAAGGCATAATCAGATGCATCTGTTTGTACTTCAAAGGGATTGGTGATGTCTGGCAAGGCCAATACTGGATCTTTCATCACGGCCGATTTCAAGTCTTTGAATGAAGCTTCACACTACCTATCTCATTCCCATGTTCGGTCTTGTTTCAACAAATTTGTCAGGGCAACAGCTCTTTTAGAGTAGTCCCTTATGAAGCGACGATAATAGTTTGCGAGTCCAAGGAAAGAACGTAGTTGAGACACGTTCTTAGGAAAGTTCCAATCATGGATTGCCTTGACTTTCTCCATGTCCATCGAATCTTGCCATTGCCAATAACATGACCCAAGAAATTGATCTGGGTCTGGCCGAATAAGCATTTTTTCCTGCTTGACAAAGAGATGATTATCCTTAGGATTTGGAACACTTCTCGCAAATGATGTAGGTGTTCTTCTATAGTCCCACTATAAACCACAATGTCGTCAAGATAAGACAACCACAGGACTTGTCCAGAAGGTGACGGAACAGGCCCATTCATAAGGGTGCAAAATGTAGCTGGAGCATTGGTCAAGCCGAAAGGCATTACTAAGAACTCATATGACCATAATCTAGTAGAAACAAGCAGTTTTGGGTTCGTCACAGCAGCAATGCGGACCTGATGGTAACACTGATCTCAAGTCGAGTTTTGTGAAGTATCTTGGCGGATCCAAGTTGGTCGAATAAGTCCGCAATGAGCGGCAGCGGGTATTTGTTCTTTAAAGTGAGTTTGTTCAAGGCTCTATAAATCAACACAAAGGCGAAGACTGCCATATGTTTCCGCTGAAAAAGAACAGGTGCCCCATAAGGTGCTTTAGAGGGTCGAATGAATCATGACTCCAACAAGCCATCTAGTTGTGTTCTCAGTTCGGTCAGCTCTGGAGGGCTCATGCAATATGGACTACGTGCGGGTGGCTTGGCACCAGGGACTAACTCATTTTCGTGATCAATGAGCCTTCTGGGAGGTAGATTCTTTTGCAATTCATTCGGCATCACTTCGCTGAATTCAGCAATAACTTGGGCAACTTCCTCAGGGATTTTGCTAGTATCATCTTCCATCTCTAGCTTTGCCACAGCTAAGTATGTATCTTCTCCTTTGTCCAAGCCCCTCTTGACTTGGAGCGCCGACAATATTCTATCATGAGTTGTTGGTCGAATTGAGGTTGGTACAATGCGTAGTCTGGGTCTGAAAAACCCCAAGGAGTCCATGAAAGGTAATGGTCCTGCTGCAGCTCCTCGGAAGAATTCTTGACCAAGAATCACCTTAAAATCATCAAGTGGAACGGCCAAGAAGTTTGATCTTCCTTCCCATGGACCAACCTGTAGTGGCACAGCTCTAGCCATACCATTAATAGAGATTGCCTCAGAGTTGATAGCTTTCAACTTACCCACATCTCCTTCTAAGTTCAGACCCACGCGTCTAGCTTCATCTAGGGCAATAAAATTGTATGTCGCTCCGGAATCCAACAATGCTTGGGAAGGGAACCCATTGATAGTGATGTCGATGTATTGTAAAGCCTTCTTGTGTGGGTGCTCATACATTTATCCTTTGACAGCATTGAGCTTCCGTAGAGCTCCCATTTGGGAGGTCTCACTGTTGGTGGGGTTCGAGCTCGATGTGGTCGGGTTAGAAGGTTCTGCTTGAAGCCACGACATTAATGAGTGTAGAGCTGGTTTGGATGGACATTTGCTTGTTGGGTGACCTTTGCTATTGCAAAGAATGCATGGGGCAGGGCAGATGGTCTCCACTGCCCAGAGTAGTTTTTCCCTCCTTTGTTGTTGTAATTTGAGTTGCTAGAGCTGGCATTCCAATTTTTGTTGGAACTCCAATTCTGGTTGGACGGGCGGGAATTATAGTTTCCTCGGTTCTGACTTGAGTTTCCCCAGTTTTGGTGAGCTGAGCGAGCATTCGACCCTGAGCTTGAATTGGTACTGCCAGTTCTAGCTGTGGAGTGATTGAGCGAAGTGGATCCAGTCATGGGCATATAATCACTAAACCTTTCTGTTGCCGCAATAACACTTGTAATATCTGTCACCTTCTGCCTTTGCAATTCTGCTTGTAGAAGCGGCTGAGCTTGTTCCATGAAACATAAAACTTTGTCCTTCTCAGACATGTCTCGAATATCTAGCAAGCAAGTTGAGAATTGTCAGACATAGTCTCGAATATTGCCTGTCTGTTTGATGGTGTGGAGCTTCCTCCTTGCTAAGAAATCAGTATTCTCAGGCAAGAATTGATTTTTGAGTTCCTTCTTGAGGTCTGCCCAAGTTCTAATAAGGATGCGACCTTCTTCCATATCTGCATATTTGGTTCTCCACAATAGTTTTGCATCACCTGCTAAGTACATGGTCGCCATGGTAACCTTGGCTTCTTCTGATTTGGGGTTCACCGCGCGAAAATACTGCTCCAGATCAAACAAGAAGTTCTCTAACTCCTTCCCATCTTGTGCCCCAGCATATGACTTTGGCTCGGGTACTTTCATCCTAGGGTGATCAGTCGTCCCTGTGGCCTTAGTTAGCAAGCCAACCCTTGCAAATAAGTCCTCCAACTGTGATTGGAAGTCACTCATCACCTGAGCTGTGGGGTGAGGCGACTCTTCCATTGCGACTGTTTGTCCCTCTAAGTTATCAACGTGCTCAGCCAGCGAATCCACTCTGTCTGTCAGTGAAAAGAGTCCATCCAACCGACTAATCTGCTCTCCCAAAGTGTTCAACTGGTCCATTCTGCTTTCCAGTCTATGCATTCGACTGGCCTGTCGTTCCTCCATAGCGCTAAGGCGCTCATTTATTTCCTGCATCCTGGTTTGCATTCAACAAGCTCTGGTTTTGATACCAACTGTCACGGATTAGTAATCCGTGCGGCACTAGCTATCCAATTCACTAGTAAGCCTATGAGTAGTTACTTTGATAGGCATAAATATTAACTTGAGAATGCACAATATCAATCTGTAGACAATATAACAATGCACAATAGTCAGTAAAAGCTCTCATTCACATTCAATAGATTACAATGGGGAGGAACGTTCGGAAGGACGTTGCTCAAGACTAGTTCGATGCTATCGATCGAGGAAAATACAAGTTTGAAGTTGAAAAGCAATGCAAAGAAAACAATAAAAATGCTAGCGGTACAGGTCTGACCCGACTATGCAATGGAGGCAACACGTCCTCACAGTCAAGAGCTCAAACCTTCCCCCTATATTATAGATGCTAAGCATTTGGGCACTTTTCAAAAGGGAGCATTGAGACCATTAGGAAAGTCTTGAAAGGCCTCTGAACCTTGATTTCCCTAACCAATGGTACTAGTCCTGACACGTGCAAAAACCATCGCTAAAGTGTAAAATCCGTCGCTAACTGATTTTTTTTTTAATTTAATATTTTTTTATATTAGCGACTGCAATTTGGTTGTGGCTAACAAATTTTTTTAAAAAATTTAACATTATTTTTATATTGGCGACATCATTTTGGCCGTGGCTAACAGATTTTTTTTTAAAAAATTTAACATTATTTTTATATTAGCGACGGCATAGCTAACTGATTTTTTTTAAAAATTTTAATATTATTTTTATATTAGCGATGCCATTTTAGCCGTGGCTAATTGATTTTTTAAAAAATTTAACATTATTTTTTATTTTAGCGACGGGCATTTTGCCGTGGCTAAATGGTTTTTTTTAAATATATATATATTTTTTCAATATCTCCGAGATCTAAGATTTCTCCGAGATCTCAGAGATTTTTAATATATATATATATATTTATTTAAAAAAATATCGGAGATCTCGAGAACTCGGATATTTGAGATTATCTGAGATTGCCGAGATCAGAGATCTCAGATCTATGAGATCAAAGATATCAGATCTCCAAGATCTTCGAGATCTCAGGTCTCAGATCTTCGAGATCCGAGATCTCAGGTCTCAGATCTCAGAGATCTCAGGTCTCAGATCTCCGAGATGAGAGATTTCAGATCTCCGAGAGAGAGGCGGCGGATGAAGGGAGGGGAGAGAGAGGCAACCGGGATCGGTGTCCAGGGAGGCGGCTGGGATCGGTGTCGAGGAAGCGGCAGACTTATCCTCAGTGGGTTTCTTCTCTAGAAGATGAGAGAAAAAAAAATTTTGAAAGAAAATTTTGTTTAAGTTGGTTTGTAGAAAAAATTGAAATTTATATAGAGAAAGGTAATTGAAGGGGATTGGTTGTGTTAGTTTCACGCGGATCAATGACGTGGTTTGGTTTTGTGCGTTGGATTTAGCTAAATTTTTGGGTGTTATTAATGGTTGAGATGAGATTTCATGCGGATCGGTGATATTTTTTTTAAAAACCAATTAGGCCGTCGCTAACTTCTTTAATGTTTTTTTAAACCAATTAGCGACGGCCTAATTGTCGTCGCTAACCTCTTTACTGTTTTTTTTAAACCAATTAGCGACGGCCTACTTGCCGTTGCTAACCTCTTTAATGTTTTTTTAAACCAATTAGCGACGTCGCTAACCTCTTTACTATGTTTTTTTAAAAAACCAATTAGCAACCGCCTACTTGCCGTCGCTAACCTCTTTAATGTTTTTTTAAACCAATTAGCGACGCCCTAGCACAAGTAGCAAGGGTAGCAGGTCCATCAGTGTTGCTAACCTCTTTACTGTTTTTTTAAAAAAAAACAATTAGCAACGGCAATTAGGCCGTCGCTAACCTCTTTACCGTTTTTTTTTAAAACCAATTAGCGACGGCCTACTTACCGTCGCTAACCTCTTTAATGTTTTTTTTAAAACCAATTAGCGATGGCCTAATTGTCGTCGCTAACCTCTTTAGTGTTTTTTTTAAACCAATTAGCGACGGCAATTAGGTCGTCGCTAACCTCTTTACTGTTTTTTTTAAACCAATTAGCGATGGCCTACTTGCATCGCTAACCTCTTTAATGTTTTTTTAAACCAATTAGCGACGGCCTAATTGCCGTCGCTAACCTCTTTACTGTTTTTTTAACCAATTAGCGACGACTATTCTTTGATCTTATTTGATTTTCTTTGATCTTATTTGATATTCTTTGATCTGATCTTCTCTGATTTTCTTTGATCTTCTTTGATCTTTTTTTTATCTGATATTTTTGGTCTTCTTTGATCTGGTCATCTTTGATTTGATCTTCTTTGATCTGATCTGATCTGATCTTCTTTGATCTTATTTGATATTCTTTGATCTGATTTGATCTTCTTTGAACTTCTTTGACCTTCTTTGATTTTCTTTGATCTTCTTTGATTTTTTTATCTGATCTTCTTTGATCTTCTTTGGTCTTCTTCGATCTTATTTGATATTCTTTGATCTGATCTTCCTTGATCTTCTCTGATTTTCTTTGAATTCTTTGATCTTCTTTTATCTTTTTTGATCTGATCTTCTTTGGTCTTCTTCGATCTTATTTGATATTCTTTGATCTGATCTTCCTTGATCTTCTTTGATCTTCTTTGATCTTCTTTGAATTCTTTGATCTTCTTTGATCTTTTTTTATCTGATCTTCTTTGGTCTTCTTCGATCTTATTTGATATTCTTTGATCTGATCTTCCTTGATCTTCTCTTATCTTCTTTGATCTTCTTTGAATTCTTTGATCTTCTTTTATCTTTTTTGATCTGATCTTCTTTGATCTTTTTTGGTCTTTGATCTTCTTCGATCTTATTTGATATTTTTCGATCTTATTTGATATTATTTGATCTGATCTTCTTTGATTTGATTTGATCTGATCTGATCTTCGTTGATCTTATTTGATATTATTTGATCTGATCTTCTCCGATCTTCTTTGATCTTCTTTGAACTTCTTTGATCTTCTTTGATTTTCTTTGATTTCTTTGATATTTTTTATATGATCTTCTTTGATCTTACTTGGTCTTCTTTGATCTTCTTCGATCTTTTTGATCTACTTTTAACTTCTTTGATCTGATCTGATCTAATCTTCTTTGATCTTCTTTTAACTTCTTTGATCTGATATTCTTTGATCTTCTTTGATCTAATTTTCTTTGATCTAATCTGATTTTCTTTGATTTACTTTGATCTAATCTTCTTTGATATTCTTTTAACTTATTTGATCTGATCTTCTTTTATCTTCTTTGATCTTCTATGATCTTGTTTGATCTGATCTGATCTTCTTAGATCTTTTTTGATCCGATCTTCTTTGATCTAATCTTCTTTAATCTTCTCTTATCTTCTTTGATCTTCTTTAATCTGATCTGATCTTCTTTGAATTTCTTTGATCTGATCTTCTTTGATATGATATTCTTTTATCTTCTTTGATATTCTTTTATCTGATCTTATTTGATTTGATTTGATCTTATTTGATCTGATCTGATCTTCTCTGATCTTCTTTGAACTTATTTGATTTGATCTTATCTTCTTTGATCTTCTTAGATCTTCTTTTATCTCATCTTCTTTGATCTGATCTGATTTTTTTATCTGATCTTCTTTTATCTTCTTTGATATGATCTGATTTTTTTTATCTGATCATCTTTTATCTTCTTTTTATTCGAAAATGTGTTATTGGAGATTTTATCCAGTTTATAAATATATAGCGATTTTGCTTTATAAAATTTAAAAAAAAATTCACATTTAGCTACGGTATTTTGACCGTAGCTAACAAAAAAATAATTTGTAAACATTAGCTACGGCCCTAGTGCCGTCGCTATATTGTTTTCTTAAAAAAAAAAATTTAAATGACATTAGCTACGGTATTTGGACCGTGGCGAACAAAAAAAAAATTGTAAACATTAGCTACGGCCTTGGTGCCGTCGCTAATATAAAAATTTTAATATAAAAAGAAAAGTTTCAGTGGCGGAATTCGAACCCGGGTCGCCTAGGTGAAAACTAAGTCTCCTAACCGGACTGGACGAAAATGAGTTATTGGTGATTTTATCCAGTTTATAAATCTATCGCGATTTTGCTTTATATAATTTAAAAACAAAAATTCACATTTAGCTACGGTATTTTGACCGTAGCTAACAAAAAAAAATTGTAAACATTAGCTACGGCCTAGTGCCGTCGCCAATATAAAAATTTTAATAAAAAAAAAGTTTCATTGGCGGGATTCAAACTCAGGTCGCCTAGGTGAAAACTAGGTCTCCTACGGGGCTGGACGAAAATGTGTTATTGGTGATTATATCCAGTTTCTAAATATATAATGATTTTGCTTTATATAATTTTTTTTAAAAAATTCACATTTAGCTACGGTATTTTGACCGTAGCTAACAAAATTTTTTTTTTGTAAACATTAGCTACGGCCCTAGTGCCGTCGCTATATTGTTTTCATAATTTTTTTTTTTAAAATGACATTAGCTACGGTATTTGGACCGTGGCTAACAAAAAAATTTGTAAACATTAGCTACGGCCCTAGTGCCGTCGCTATATTGTTTTCTTATAATTTCTTTTTAAAAAATCACAAAAACATTAGCTACGGCTGTATTGCCGTCGCTAAGTTGTTTTGTTATATTATTTTTTAAAAAAATCACATTAGCGACGGTATGTGGACCTTAGCTAACAAATTTTTTTTCTAAACCTTAGCTACGACCCCAGTGCCGTCGCTAAGTTGTTTTGTTATATATATTTTTTTTAAATCACATTAGCTACGGCCCGCGTGCCGTCGCTAAAGTGTTTTCCTATAATTTTTTTAAAAAAAAATCACAAAAACATTTCTAAACATTAGCTACGGCTGTATTGCCGTCGCTAAGTTGTTTTGTTATATTTTTTTAAATAAAAATAACATTAGCTACGGCCCTCCTGCCGTCGCTAAGGTGTTTTCCTATAATTTTTTATTTTAAAAATCACAAAAATATTTCTAAACATTAGCTACGGCTGTATTGCCGTCGCTAAGTTGTTTTGTTATATTAAAAAAAAATCACATTAGCGACGGTATGTGGACCGTAGCTAACAAATTTTTTTTCTAAACCTTAGCTACGACCAAAGTGTCGTCGCTAAGTTGTTTTGTTATATTTTTTAAAAAAAATCACATTAGCTACGGTATTTTGACCATAGCTAACAAAAAATATCTAAACATTAGCTACAGTCCGAATGCCGTCGCTAATACGAGTATTAGTGACGGTTTTAAACCGTCGCAAAACGGTTAGCGACGGTTATTTTAATTTATGTAAACGTAGCAGAAACCATAGCGACAGTTTAACGCCGTCGCAAATCGTTTAAATAGCGACGGTTTGCTAATTTTCGTAGCTAATTTTGATTTTTTTTGTAGTGTTCGAGGGGGGTGAATGGCTTTCACCCCCTCCCTCGCTGGTTTCCTTGCCCATTCCCTCGCTGTTTAGACAAACCCTTAGTAAAATGAGGAGAAAAACAAATGCAAATATTTGTTTGTTGGGAAATTCTAAATGGTGAGGGAACCAGCGAGGGAGGGGTTGAAGTTGTTCATCCCCTTTGAGATGTGTGAAAGCAAGTATTTTAAAACAATTTCACATATCTCGAGATGGTGAACGGCTTCACCTTCTCCATCGCTGGTTTCCTCGCCCCTTCCCTTGTTGTTTAGACAAACCCTTGTTTGTTTATTGAATATATTTGGTCCACATACTTCCATTGTCCAATGCAACCCCCTAGGCTTGCATCACACATTATCTCAAATGGTAAAGTCCAATCTGGTGGCTGCATGATGGGGGCAGATGTGAGCCTATCAATGAGTGTTTGGAGCTAGGTCAACTTTCGGAGTTTCCACGGTGGATGGTTGTGGTTTCTGTCTTTCCTTTGGCAACTCCTAAAAGCATGGTTGCCATTGTCGCCCTTCTTTATCCTTTAACCCTAAAACAACAGAAATATCAAAAGCATTGTCAGGATAAAGTGAATTCTCAAAATCAGAAATAGAAATGAGGTACTCTAAGGTTTCAGAATCTGCGCTCAGGAACGCCTCCTTTGATATCAGCGTGTCTATCATGTAGGTATGATGACACTCATCATCATCACGTGGTTGCTTGCTAATATTGAATATGTTGACCTCCAGAGTCATGTTCCTAAAAGACAGCTTCATTAGACCGTTCCTGCAATTGATAAGAGCGTTAGCGGTGGCAAGAAAAGGTCTACCTAAAATAATCAGAACTGTAGACTCCATATTAACCACAGAATGAGTATCTAAAATAAGAAAGTCGACGTGATAGTAAAACTTATTAATCTGAAGCAAGACATCCTCGACTATTCCTCTTGGCTTCTTAACCGATCTATCGGCCAATTGTAGTACCACGGATGTGGGTTTAATCTTTCCAGTTGCAAGTAAATAGAATATGGCATCAGATTTACACTTTCCCCTAAATCCAACAAGGCTTGGCCGAACTCATGAGTCCCAATCTTGCAGGTGACTGTAGGACACCTTGGATCTTTGTACTTGGGTGGTGTCCTCTGCTCAATCACCGCACTTACCTATTCTGTTAAGAAGGCAATCTTCTTGACATGATGCTTTCTCTTGATAGTGCATAGGTCCTTGATGATCCTCGCATAAGTTGGTACCTGTTTAATCACATGCAACAAAGGTGAGTTAATTTTAACCTGTTTCAAGTGTTCTAGAATCTCACCATGCATTTCCGATTTCTTTCCAGTAGGTCGTAGTGCTTGAGGAAAAGGAACTGAAACTAGAATGTTCTTGTTGGGCTCATCCTCAGGGATGCTCTCCTTTGCACTTGGGGAGGTGCCTATAGTCGTGGACGAGCTTGACCAATCTAAAGTCTTACCACTCCGAGTAGCGATGACATTAACCTCTTTGACATTCTGAGAGTCTGAAGTAGAGGTTTGTGCCATAAGTTGGCCCTTCGGATTTGCTTGAGGCTGTGAAGATAATTGGCCTTGTTCTTGTACTGTTAATGAACTTGTCATCTTGGTTATCTGGCTTTTGATCTCCTTGTTCTCCTTTGCCAACTGTGTCAATGCAACCTCAAATTTTTGATTAGTTTTACCTTGTGCCTCTATAAATGCATGTAATGTGTCTGATAAGGAACTTCTGTTAGATTGCGCATTGTATGGAGGTGCAGGGAATGACCTAGGTGGTTGTGCCTGTGAGTGTGTAGGTTGGTCGGCCTCGGACCTCCAGCCAAAGTTAGGGTGATCTCTCTAGCCAGAATTGTAAGTGTTAGAGAATGGTAAATAAGGCTTCTTTTACATCCCTAAGGTGTTATATTGTTCCTCATAAACCCCTCTCATCTCAGTCAAGGTTGGGCAATCCTGTGCAAAGTGTTCAACTCCCCCCCATATAAAACAGGTATCCTGTAGCTCAATTCTTGCAACAGTATGTGTGGGCCTACCATCCTTAGTCTTAAGTGCCTCTAACTCCCTAGTCACTCTATCCAATTGGGCTCTAAGGCTATCCTCTTCCCTAAGTTGGTAGACTCCAGCTGGGCGTGTTCTATCTGTGCTCTCAGTAGCACTTGGACCAGTCCAAGTATAAGCCTTTTCAGCCAAGTCATTCAAGTACTCAATGGCCTCGTCAGGGTCCTTTTGCAAAAACTCTCCATTACACATCATCTCAACGAATTGACGCTCTCTACTGGTAAGTCCCTCATAAAAATAACTGACTAAGCGCCAACTCTCATACCCATGGTGTTGGCATGTATTCAAAAGATCCTTGAACATTTCCCACACTTGATATAATGTCTCGCTATTCTTTTGGGTGAAGGTATAAATCTGTCTCTTTAGACCGTTGGTTTTGTGGTGAGGAAAGTATTTATTAAAAAATGCTTGGGTCATCTCCTCCCATGAACCTATAGACCTTGGTCGCAAAGAGTATAGCCAACTCTTAGCTTTTTCCTTAAGGGAAAAAGGAAAAAAACCTTAGTCTAACCGAGTCTACAGCCTCAAATTTGTTGTGAAAAGTGGCCACAATTTCCTCAAATTCCCTAATGTGAACATAAGGATTCTCACTCTCTAGGCCATGAAAAGTGGGTAATAATTGTATCATACCCGGCTTAAAATCTAGCTTTGGTGTACTTGGTGCAAACATGATACATGATGGAGTAGCAGTGCGCGTGGGGTGGAGATAGTCCTTTAGCGACCGAACATGATTATCTTCATGATTACTCATGGTGTTAGAATTAGAAGTAGAACCTAATTTGGCCTCAATGTGAATTTGTGAGACTCTGATTAGTCTCCCTAAGTGGTCTCTATTCCAACTCACTCCCCCAATGTTTTTTTTAAATTTAATTTTTTTAATTAAATTTTTTTAAAAAAAATTGGAATAAAATAAAATCAAATAAAAATTAAATTGGACCTAAAACCTAAAAATAAAATAAAATAAAACAATGAGCAAGAAAGATAATACCTGAAACCTTCTTTGTAGAATGACGCTTGTTCCCCGGCAACAGCGCCAAAATTTTATTACGCCCAAACAGTACATGCGGTCAATTGCAGTAAAGAATGGGGTGTCGATCCCACAATGAAAAACGATCCACAAAACAAGGTTAAGGAAGACAAACTATGCAAAACTAAAGTTAAGAAATTCTAACAAATTTAAAATACGAAATTGAATTTAATTTAATGAAAATTAAGTTTGGAAAAATCACAAGGTTCCAAGAATCCCTCCTAGACTTCACGCGCCAACTAGTATTGATTCGCTATGATGACTCAACTACGTGTTTCACATCCCAAACGACGTAATCGGAAAAATAATCTTTTATGCATTAATATACCCTAATGTAAATGAATTTTAGATTTCAATTTTTCTAAAAAAAACACTAAGGTCTGTCATATGTGATATCCAAAACTTACGATATATCTGGTGACAATATCGTAATAAATGACGATCACATATAACTAACCTACCGGAATCAATTGATTCTTAAACATTCCACACATACGAAAAGCGTAACTAAGCTTATATGGAGAACAAAATGACAATCACCGGAGTAATAATAATCTATGAAATCCTTGTCACTAAAACAACATAAATTTCTATATTAAATAAAAGTGAGAATCATTAAACATCATTATTCATCGTGAAAACTTAAAGCGAATCAAATACTAATTTAGTGCGTTACATCTAGGAGTTCACCTCTTCACCTTGCGTGGGGTTTAATGACTCATGGTGGTGGTGGTCACAGCATCAGTGGAGGTGGAATCCATCAATTCCTGTACACACACAAATCCCGAGAAATTTGCAAATCCTGAGAAATCTCAGCAGCTGCACTGTGGTGGTACTCAGCAATGGGCTGAGGTGCGAATAGCCAAACATTTGAAAAATGGTTGATTCCCGCCTAACAGTCGCGCGGCTCTGCCTTCGTCTCCAGCACGACACCTCTTTCTCCGTCGTCGCTGTTTCGCTCCTCACGCGCATTCCTTCGTCCTCCGATCGTCTCCGACACCTGCAAGAAAAGATAGAGAGATGGAAAGAGTGAGAGAGATACAAAATTGAAGGAGGAAGAAAACGAGGGAGCGAAACAGGGAGGTGCCCTGTCACGGTGGTGGTGGCTCTAAAAGAGAGAGGCGACTCTGTCGCGGTGGTGGTGGAGTGAGATGGAACAGGGAAAGAGATGGAAAGAATGAAAACGGGAGAGAATGGAACAAGGAAAGAGGGACGGTAGCGAGATTGATGGTGGTTGATTAGTGGTGAGAGATCTCTGTCTCTTCCCTGATGGAGGTGGTGATGGAGGCTGGAAAAGAAAGGAGGAGTAGAAAACGTGGAAGAGCAGCCTCTCAAGAGAAACCTAAATAGGGTTCCCCTATTTCCTTGTTAGGCTAGGCTTAGGTTTCTAGCTTCCTAGGCGTGGGCTTGATTAAAGTAAGTGGACCTAGGCTTATTTGGGTTAGGTTTAGATATGTGAACCGCTATTTTACACCACCACTAGAATCAACAAATTAATCATTTCCTCAAATTGTCGCCTTAATGCGATTTTATCGTTCACGCGCAAATTCCTACAAAAACATAAAAATAAAATAATTAGAATAAAATATATTAATTGAAGCACTAACATATATAAATTAAGGGATATATTTGTAATAATTACGTGTATATCAGGTCCCTACTCCGATGTATTTCGCCTTCATAGGAAAATCAAGTTTTGGGAAGGGTCCATAGCGATAGATGCGTAAATCATCCAGGCGAAAGAACCCTCGACCACATAGCTTTAATAGTAGGATACTATTGGCTGACCATGCAGCGAGACGCCAAATAAACTGTTCGCAAGTGTGACAAATGTAAGAGGTTTGCATCATACACGCATATGCCTTCCCAGCCACTGACACTGATGTCTAGTTCGTGGTCATTCGCACAATGGGGAATGGACATCGTCGGACCGTTCCCAGCATCACCCGATAAAATGTTCCTTCTTGTGGCTATTGACTACTTCACCAAGTGGGTTTAAGCTGAGCCACTATCCAAAATAGGGCAGGTCCAGATAAAAAAATTTATATGGGCCACCATCGTCTGTAGATTTGGCATCCCAAAAGTATTGGTCAATGACAATGAGACTTAGTTCGAAGGTATCAAGGCTAAAAAATGTGCAAAAGTTTGAATATTGATCACCACTTCTCCTGCAGGGCACCCCCACGCCAATGGCTAATGTCACGGGCTTTTTTTCACAAGTATTTCCCGTGCGACACTAGAAAACTTTTCCTCGACTTATCAAAGAAAGCTAGTCAGCCTTGCCCACGAAAGACTTACTTAGACTATGAAAAGTTAAGCAAGCTAAGAACACACAAGAAAGCTTAAGAGAACTAGAACTTGTAGTGTTTGAATTCTCTGAGGTGATTACAACAAATGAGGCCTTAGCCAATTTATACAACTCCACCTCTTCAACGACGGTGGTGATCAATTTGATCTAACAGTCTACAATGATCTTCTAAACACTTCCTTAGAAATATCTAAGGACTAGATTCCTATGGAACTCAATGGAATTTTATGGAGGGTTCTAGAAACACTCTCTAGAACAATGTGGAATACTCTACATTATTTACACTTACTAACCTCACTTGGCTAGGCAATAAATAGTTGTGACTAGGGGCAAGACGGGATGGGACGAGATAGACCCATCCCGGTCATACGTGATCGAGATGAGACGGAATGGGATAAACCCCATCCCAACCTCGTCCCATCCCAAACGGGTTCGGAACGGGACGGGACGGGACGTGACCAGCGTGTTCTGATTATATTCAGCTGGGCCTAGAATGTCACTCAAATGCAACGAGCCTGTTAGTCCAAACTCAATGATAGTTCAAGCAGTGTTCATCATATAAGAGTGTGAAAAATAACTTTTAGAACACTGGTGCTCTTATATGATGATAATCTTCGCAGTAGTCATGCCCATTGGTGCTATTTGTGAAACTCATCTGCTTGGATTATCCTGATCTTCCTTATACGACTTCAATAGGCTCACATGGAAGACTGAATGAAACTTGATCCTCGACGGCAACTCGATTCTTGTATGCTTGCTTTTCTACTTTCTTGACTATGGGGAAAGGACCCTCATATCTCCTAATAAAGCCACGATGCAATTCTGAAAGTTTGGCATGAGCATGCATCTTGACAAGCACAAGGTCTCCAACCTGAAACTCTCGAGGCCGTCTCTTCTTGTCGGCCCACTTCTTCATCCTCTTGGATGCCTTCTCCAGGTAAGCTCGAGCCTCA
Source organism: Berberis thunbergii (assembly GCA_003290165.1). Taxonomy (NCBI): domain Eukaryota; kingdom Viridiplantae; phylum Streptophyta; class Magnoliopsida; order Ranunculales; family Berberidaceae; genus Berberis; species Berberis thunbergii. Next base: position 84,835 of record QNQO01002551.1, on the reverse strand, counting down.
TCAGCTTGATCATTCCGTCCTTTGGCAAACTTATAGGCTGATGGACTCACTCCAGTGAAGCCAGTGGCAATAGAACTTGGGGTCATAGGTTGTTGTCCCATGACAATCTCAAATAGGCTACGACCCATCATTTCACTCTTCTGCAAGTTGAAATAGAAATGGGCAACATCCAGTAACTTAGCCCAATCTCGATGGTTGGTACTCACATAGTACCTAAGCTATAACTCCAGCAAGGCATTCATCCTTTCCGTCTGACCATTCATTTGAGGATGAAAGCTAGTAGAGAAATTAAGGTCGGTACCCAACAACTTGAACAACTCAGTCCAAAATTTCCCCGTGAACCAAGTATCCCGATCACTGATAATAGATTTGGACACACCCCAATACTTCATCACATGTTTGAGGAATAAATATGCGGCTTGCTCGGTTGTGCACTCCTTGGGTGTGGGGATGAAGGTGGGATACTTCAAAATTTTGTCCACGACCACAAGTATCCAATTGCAACCTTCCGATGCGGGCAAACCAACTATAAAATCCAAGGAAACACTCTCCCAAGGTCTCTCTAGGATGGGGAGAGGTTCAAGTAAGCCGACAGGTGATTGTTTCTCCACCTTGTCTTGTTGGCATACAAGACAAGTCTTTACATATGCTTCGATATCATCCCTCATATGTGGTCAATAATAGGAATCTTCCACAAGAGCAAGAGTCCGATGTATACCTGGATGTCCCCCCACTTGCTATCATGACATTCTTTCAAGACTTCCTTCCTTAGGTTGTCATGAGGTGGAACATAGATTCGCCTTTTCTTAGAGTATATCAAGTCGTTCTCCAGCCAAAACCGTCTTGTCTTCCCATCTTTGACAAGAGCTGTGATGGTTTGAGCCATGGAATTATGTGTCAATCCTTCCTTTATGCGTCCCTTCAAATTGCTTTGAGATTGACTTATGTCAGCAAGTTCTCATTTTCTACTCAAAGCATCCGCAACAAGATTAGCCTTGCTAGGCTTGTACTCCAAAGTGTAATTGAACTCTGCCAAGAAATCTTGCCATCTAGCTTGTTTTGGTGTGAGTTTCTTCTGTGTCTGGAAGTAGCTAGTGGAAAAATTGTCGGTCTTGACCACAAATTTGCTCCTAAACAAGTAATGACGCCATATTCGCAAGCAATGCACAACCACAGTCATTTCCTTCTCTTGCACTATGTATCGCTTCTCAGTATCATTGAGCTTCATATTTTCAAAAGCAATAGGATGTTCTTCTTGCATCAATACTCTACCAATAGCAAAATCGAAATCATTCGTATGTACCTCAAAAGACATAGAATGGTTGGGAAGTGCCAACACCGGTTCCTTCACAATTACCTTCTTCAATACTTCGAAAACTTGTTGGCATTTTGAACTCCAATCCCAATTTCGTCCCTTCTTGAGCAAGTCCGTCAATGGAGCGGCTATGGAAGAGTTGCCTTTGATGAATCTTCTATAATAGTTCACCAAGCCAAGGAAATATCTTAACTTGGTGAATTTGGTCGGTGATTCCCATTCTTGGATGGCTTGTACCTTCGACTTGTCCATACGAAGCTTGCCCTTTCCAATGATATGACCCAATAATGTCACCTCCTCTTGGGCAAATGAGCACTTCTCCCTTTTGACATAGAGCTCGTTCTCCTTCAAAGTTTGGATCACTTGCCTCAAGTGATCCACATGTTCCTCCAATGTCTTACTATAAATCACAATGTCGTCAGGGTACACAACTAAGAACCGAACAAGGTAAGGAGCTAGTACCTTATTCATTAAAGTGCAAATGTGGCCGACACATTAGTTAAACCAAATGGAATGACTAAGAATTCCTAAAACCCGTACCTTGTAACACATGTCGTCTTTAGTTCATCTCCTTTGGCTATGCGGACTTGGTAATATCCCGAGCGCAAGTCAAGCTTGGTAAAGTACCTTGCATCACCAAGTTGATCAAAAAGATCCGCAATAAGTGGAATCGGGTACTTGTTCTTGATAGTGACCTTGTTGAGTGCCCGATAGTCAATACAAAGCCGTAGGGATCCATCATGTTTCTTTTGAAATAAGACCGGCGCACCATATGGAGCTTTGGAGGGTCGGATATAACCAACATCAAGTAAATCCTTTAATTGTCTTCTTAACTCCTCGAGCTTAGGAGATGCCATACGATAAGGAGCGAATGCGAGTGGCTTTGCTCCAACTTCTAACTCAATAGCATGATCCACCTCTCTCCTTGGTGGAAGCTTCTTAGACAACTCGGCAGGCATACCATCCTTGTGCTCTTTGAGAACATCTTGGATGACCTTAGGTGCATTCACCCCTCCATTCTTGGAACCTTCATCTTCCTTGAGAATAGCCAAGTAAGTAGGGTTATTCCTCTTTACTCCTTTAGAAAGTGGGAGAGCGGACACCATTCTCTCCTTACTCATTTCCCGTACCACGGGCACAACACATGGTTGTCCCTTCTCCATGATCCACATGGTATTGGCATATGAGACCAGGAAAGCCTTCACCATGTCCAAGAAATCTATACCCAAATAGAACTTGTGGTCATCAATTGGAGCAATAGTTATGTCATTTTTACATCGCCATTGTCCAAGCCGAACATCAGTGCACGAGCTACTTCTTCAATTGGGAGACTGTTAGCATTGACTCCCTTGATATATCCTTTCTCCTTAGTAAATGATAGGTCAATTTCTTCAGCAAGGTCTTTGGCCATGTAGACTGTGTCGGCTCCGGTATCCACCATGGCTTTCAAAGTCTTGTTCCCGATCTCGGTCTCCACGTACATCCTTCCACGTAATTGTTCCTCGACCTTAGCTTGAATGGCACTTAGGAGATTAATTGAGGCGATCTTCCTTTCTTCTTTTGCTTCTTCCTCCATGACAAGTGTGGCAAGTTTCCCCCGGTTGAGACACTCGAATGCCCGATGGGGTCCACTACATAAGAAGCAAGATATCTTCTTGGGTGATCCATCTCTTTTCTCTTCCCCTTGTCTTTGGAGTTCTTGTGCTCCTTGGAGAACTTCTCTTTGTCTCTCCCACCTTTGCCATCATTACTCGGCCTTTTTCCTTGCCCCTTGGATGAGTCCTTTCTCTTGAACCCAATCAAAGACTCGGCCGCAGCCATAGCTGTTTCAAGGTCTTGCACACCTCGCGTATTTAACTCCAACTTGGCCCAATCTGTTAGGCCATCAAGGAAGCTAAACAAAGCATCATTTTCTTCCATGTCAGGAACAGAAATCTCTAAGAGAAACTCCGAGAACTCCTTCACATACTCCCTTATATGGTCTTCCTTATGTTGAAGGCGGTGAAGCTTGGCCCTAGCTTCGTTTTCGGCATCCTCCGGGTAGAATTGTCTCTTAAGTTCCTTCTTTAATTTTTTCCAATTGTCGATGGTGCACAATCCATTTTTTACATCATCAGACCTTCTGCACCACCAAACTGTAGCAACATCATTTAAATATAAGGTGACACTACGTACCTTTGCCGCTTCATCCCTTATTCTAACCGCATCAAAGTAGTGTTCCATGTTCCTCAAGAAGTTGTCAATCTCCATGCACTCCTTGACCCACCATAGGCCTTAGGTTTGGGAGCTTCAACTCTGTGAGTGATTGTCCCTAGTGTACCCCTCCTCATTGGCTTCCGTGGCCATACACACATTGAGTTGACTTTCAAGCTTCTCAACTATTTCCCTATAAGCCTGCATCTCCTCATCTTTAGCAACAATTTGGGCTTCTAGGGACTCGATCTTTTTGGACACCATGTCCACTACTGCATTTGTCACGCCCCGACCCGCCACGGGAATCGCAGCGTGCCGATGCGTGAACTAACACCTACACAGGCGGATCGTAACCGGCCACAACATCATAATATAACACATTCTTGATACGATAAACAAATGAAAATAAAACTACGCTAAATTTTTGAACAAAATAAATATATATTTTTTTCGCCCCGCCAGAGTCATAGCGACCAAACAGTATACAAACATCTAGTTTAACAATATAGTAAATCTGAAATACAGAGAAAGCAAAACATACCCGTACAGGGCGGACACAACCAAAAAGCTCAAAACACGCCTACAACAAAAATCGAGGCCTACGCGCCACGATCAGCAGGAACTCCAACACTGCCTGCACTCCAATAGAAGCACACCCCTTGCGGGGTCAGCAAAGCACAAGGCTAGCTGGTGCACGCGAACTAAATACAAATAACGGAAATAATAAACAAGGAAAATTCATGCCACACAATAATGAACAAGCAACAAGTTTTAGAGTCTAAATCACACCGTGTCTCTAAGGATAATGTTTCTAAGTTCAAGCAACAACACAAACATTTCAGATTCAACAATAACTACCAGTTTATGATATATGTCCATCATTACACACGATTCAAAACATGGTAAATATCAAGCAATGGAAATAAAACAATCTCATAATTCCTCCTAGTCTCCTAGGTATAGCAATCAAGTTGAAATCAGAAATACTGTAAGATCCTGTATAAGTGTCTCATATCGTAGGTATCCGCATACCCTACGAATGTGTCTCACCCAGACACATCCCACAACGTGCACCAGTACCACTTCGGGCTTGTTTGTATCCTAATGGGGTGCCATTTGCCAGGATACAAACTCAAACGTCCCGAACGACTGGCCTAACACGGCCAACCTAACATAATCCAAATCAAGCGCGCTGGGAGGGAAAGCGAGTAATCTCCAAAGCACGTCCTCCGGGACCCGTCCTACTGCACTCTATAGTGGCAAGTGCGTGCGGGAGCTCACCGCACCTCAGCAAGCTTGCCACATGCAATAGCGTCCACAATGTCAGGTGCGAGTCATCTCCAGCACCATCCAACTCACGATGCGAGCAAGCTCCTAAGCATCGGCAAACAGGCATTATAGCGGGGTAAAGACACTTATACTACTATCCACATGCACAAATGACAAGTTTGTACATAACCAAATGTACAAACGTGCAACCATAAACAATTCGGCAATCTTATAAAACCACGACTATGCCAGGGTCCCAACATGACCCAAATCACCACAATAAATTTATTCGAGTAGATTATCATACATGCTCAAGACTCGAAAATCCACGGTAAAACATGATATGCTATGCAACCTCAACAACGAAGCATACAGGTCTCATGTCATTACACCAAAGCCTAATCACACCGAATTTACTAATCGATTTCATTCAAGTATCATGCTTTTCTGAAAATCCAATGCATAATTCATTCACACATAACTAACACAATCCTCGAAATCTGAAAACTCCGAATTTCAGATTCGGATTCAATTCCACACAATTGACGGTATAATATAAAAATTCATTTCAGGATTTCAAGTAATTATTTTATCAAAATAATATTATAGTTCCACTCACCTGGCGGAATGGATTTTCAAAACCCAATTCCCACCGGTCGAAGCTCCAAACACGCAAAATCACGAATGCAAGGCCACGGAAATTCTAAAACTGCAAGGCGGGCTCGAAAATGAGCAAACTAGCCGAAAACTGAAATAAATAAAAAAAAAACAAGCAACGCGTGACTGAAAGGAATACTTACAGCCAAAATGAAATCGGCAACCACCCCGCCGAAACCCAAGGTTTGGCGAAAACGCGCCGAAACCCTCCCTACACCGGTCTGATCGCTACCAAACTGCACAACAACAAGCAAAAGAGTCTAAGGACTCTCGAAGACACGAAAATGAGGCTCACCCACGCACCCAAAGCCCGGTTTCACGCCGAGGAACCCTCCAAACAAACATGCACCCTGATTTTTTGAAAAAAATTTTGGCCAACCACAAAACAGTCTTGCATGTCGGTTCTAAGGGCTCCCAAGGATGCCACCAAGGCCCTAACACGGCTGATCGGAGCTAAAAACCCGATCAAACCCCAAACTCAAAAGAAAACTGATTTTTTTTTTTTTTTGAAAAAAAAACAGCAAAGAAATAAATAGGGGGAAGAGAGAACGAACCAAGGAGGAGGAGGAGGTGAGATTGGGGAAGAAACCACCCCAAAAACCGTCGAAAATCCGTCGGAGAAATGGCGAGGTGCTCACTGCGACTCTCGCTGGAACGAGCAGAAAAAAGAAAGAAGAAAAGAGAAGAAGAAAGGGGGAAGGGGGAGGGGTCGTGCTGATTTAAAGGGGTGGGTGGCTATGTGCCCCCACCACCTTTGCTAAGTACACCCCGGTTTAAATTTTTTTTTTTTTTTTTTTTTTTTAAACTGCAATTCTCACAGCATTTAAGGCTCCTTGCATCTCTTCTCGGAGCTCTTAGTCTTCCCCATTGGACGTTTGCCCCTAGATGCGTTGGTCCATGTCATCGACTTTGTCCCTCAAGTCAGATATGGTGGCACACAATTTAGCCAACCTTTCATCCATCGCAGCAATCATGTCCTTCGACTTGTCCTTGCAAACTTTCTCACCTTTGTCGTTGTTGCCAATTGATGGGTTGTTGACCTCCGACGACATTCTCTTGTGTAGAATGATTTCACCAACCTTGCAAAACCGAGCTCTAATACCAACTGTCACGGGCTTTCTTTTCACAAGTACTTTCCGTGCGGCACTAGCAAACTTTGCCCTAACTTATCAAAGAAAGCTAGTCAGCCTTTCCTACGAAAGACTTACTTTGAATATGAAAATCTAAGCAAGCTAAGAACACACAAGAAAGCTTAAGAGAACTAGAACATGTATTGTTTGAATTCTCTGAGGTGATTACAATAAATGAGGCCTTAGCCTATTTATACAACTCCACTTCCTCAATGGACGGTGGTGATCAATTTGATCTAACGGTCTACAATGATTTTCTACAGACTTCCTTAGAAATATCTAAGGACTAGAATCCTATGGAACTCTATGGACTTTTATGGAAAGTTCTAGAGAACTCTCTAGAACAATTTGGAATACTCTACATTATTTACACTTGCCAACCGAACAATCTTGGAAGCGATCAAAAGGAAGATCGATGCGGCCAAAGGAAAATGGGTTCTAGAGCTACTAGGAATACTCTGGGCATATCGGACGACCAAAAGAATCCCTACCGTAGAGACACCTTTTGCCCTGGCATATGGGTTAGAAGTTATGGTTCCAGTAGAACTCGAGGTGCCAATCCTCCAAATGAAAAAGTTTAGGCGAGACGGTAATGACGAAGCCTTGCGCATTGGACTAGACCTCCTCGATGAAAAACAGGTTCTAGCCTCTGCCAATATTGTCGCCTACCAGCAACGAAAGGTGCAATACTACAACATGAAGGTCAAGCAACATAAATTCAAGGTGGGAAATTGGATACTCAGAAAAACCCAGCAAAACACCAAAAAAGTCGGTATGAGAAAACTAAATTCAAATTGGGAATGACCATACAAAGTTACTAAGGTCAATAGGCCGGGAACGTACTGGCTGGGGACGTGGACGGTGACGGGCTTAAATGACCATGGAATGTAGAGCATCTAAAAAATTATTATCAAAAAAGTATTTTCTTTTACTAAAACTTCTACTGTTGTCCGTTACAACCCTCGATCAGCCTGGCTATGGCTAGACTCGAATACCAGCCCAACGCCTAGTCCACTACGTGCGGACTACGATGGCCGAGGAAGTGGGAGTCTAGTCGGCGCTTGTCTGCTGACGATGACGACTCGCCAAGGGATCATTACCCTCCAACATACAATGATCGCCAAACTTACCAGGTAAGCATAGTCAGCTCGCGACTGATGACGATGGCTTCTGGTGCCTAATGCCTGATCCGCTACGCAAGGACTATGACAACCGAAGAAGTGAGAGTCTAGTTTGCACTTGTCCACTAACGACGACGATGACTCGCCAAGGGATCATTGCTCACCAAACTTACAAGGTAAGCTTAGTCAGTTCGCGACAGATGGCGATGGCTTTTGATGCCCAACTTCTAATTCGATGCGTGTGTACTATGACAGTCGAGGAAGTGGGAGTCTAGTCAGCGCTTGTCCGCTGACGACTCGCCAAGGGATCATTGCTTTCCAATAGACAATGATCGCCGAACTTACCAGGTAAGCTTAGTTAGTTCGCGACTGATGACGATGTCTTCTGGTACCAAACGCCTAGTCTGCTGCGTTCAAACTATGACAGCCAAGGAAGTGCAAGTCTAGTCAGCGCTTGTCCGCTAACGATGATGACTCGCTAAGGGATCATTGCTCTCCAAAAATAATGACCGCTGAATTTACCAGGTAAGCTTGATCAGTTCGTGAGTGATGACGTTGGCTTTGGGTACCAAATGCCTAGTCCGTTGCATGCGGACTACGACAGTCGAGGAAGTGGAAGACTAGTCAGCGCTTATCCGATGATGACGACGACTCCCAAAGGGATCATTGCTCTCCAATAGACAATTATCTCCGAACTGACCAGACAAGCTTAGTCAGTTTGCAACTGATGACGATGGCCGAGGAGGTGGGAGACTATTCAGCGCTTGCCCACTAATGACGACAACCTACAAAACGATCGGCGCTCCCTAAAAGCTAGCAGTATTTGAAGCATCTCACCACAGTCTGGAACGTACATACAACAACGGTTCACCGATAAATAATAGCAGCTAAAGGCAATCAATGTCAATACATCTTGACTGACAAAAACAGGCGTTCTTCCCGGTATTACAAATTATACAATCTACAAAGCATCTAAAGGAAACTCGACAGTACAGGGCAAAACAATACTTTCATTAAAAAATGTTTTTCTGTCCTGGGAAGGACGTTACAACTACATCAAGGAGAAACAACCTTCTCATTAGCTAGCTTTGCAGAGCCAGAACCTTCCCTTCGAGAAATTGGTCTGAAAGCAGCCCTCCTATAACTAAAAAAGTTAAGGTTGACGCCAGTGTGCTCTTATCTGATTAGCTCTAGAAGCTCTAATCTGCCCTGAATAACCTCTGACGAGATCAACGGCCTCCGTCCCGATATGTCGAAATCCACCGCACCTACCAAGGCATCATAGTGCGAACGCTCCTCCGGCAATAAGCGTTCCGCCTCGCAAATGCGGCGAAGCCCTCGTCAACTTCATACTCCAGCTGTTATCGTTCGACGACGCACTCCATTTTCGCTCGCCTCCTTTTAGTATATTTGGCCTGTAGATCGGACGACCATTTGTCTGTAACCGCATCCAAGCGCTCCGGCTCATCCGTCCCAGCTCAACCAACATGGGTTGTCGCCAAATCTGATTTGGCCGCCTTTAGTTAAGATCTTATGCCCGCGAATTTCGTTTCAGCGGCAGAAACTGCGGCCTTCACGACCACCAAGTTCACAACAGTACCAGAACTTTACAGCTAACTGGTAAAGGAATCCACCCGGTAGAGAGCATCTAAATACAACATCTGCAAGTCCGCAAAGGCCTTCTCCAAAGCAAGGACTTGCCCGCGGGCTTTAGGATGCAGCGCGATAGGACCATACAACTCAAGAGCACGAACGATTGCCTCGAAACAATGGTGACATAAAGCGTCAATGAATGGTCCAATGTTCTCCTCTATAAGTCAACAAGGGAACTAGCAGCATCAAGAGAGAAGTGATGACCACCTGAGGTTGCCACCTGAGCAAACTGTGACAGCTCAATAATAGAAGTCGCGCAATTAAATGATTGCCTCCTCTTTGAAACAACAGCATAAGGCACATTCGCCTCCAATTCTGCTAGCCTAGTTGGGCTGGGCAAGGTCAAACTTCTCTTCCTCGAACGACGAGTGACTACCCATTAAGCCAGTGAACCCGACACACCGAGGACATCATGAGAACATCCCAACATTCTATTGCGCACAACATTGCCTTGGGATTATGACCTCCTCAACGGACATCAAATGGAGCTTGAGGAACTCTCTCTCTTTATCCTCCTATCCTCCTCAGTAAGAGGCGAGACAACAAACTTCCTTAAAAGAAATGACATCAAATAAACGTCACATCATGGATCAGAAAAATAAGGCAGCTATAAAGAAACTTATGAAGGTCAAACTGGAAGTAGGGAACTCTACGACTCCCAAGCTTGAAGTACGAAGAATTCACCGAAGCAAATAACCAATACCTCTCCCAGGGCTCAACGCCATCCGCCACCAAACACAGACAAGCAGAGCAATTCAATATGCAGAGGCCCCTGGGGTCCAACGGAGCAGTAGTCATATGATGGATCACCACCGAGTCACAAATATGCCAGCGTCATGTGCCTTCAGAAAAATCACAAGCAAAATCTTAAACCCACTCAGAACCATTTGAATGGGAGGCATGCAGAGGGAAATGAAGAAACACCAGACATCATCTGGTACTAGAAATCGGAGCCCTGACTCAAACATACCCCGATGCAAACTTATATATCCCCTGAGGGGGTGCACTTGGAGCCAAATCTCCAAACGCGGGAACAATTTCCAAATCCCCTGAAATATGGTACAAACTCCGAAGCATGATTAACTTAGTTTCATCAACCATGTTTTCCTCAAAGGGCTTGAGGCAAGTGAATGACAACAGATCCTTGAAAGAAAGTTCAATATTATCTGCCATCGGTAGAAAAAAAAACAAATCAAACTTTATAACAACACTATTACTAGAAGGAACAACACTGACGAGAATAAGAAAATCCTCCTCAAAGCAGCAAATATTTATAGGGAAGACAAATTGTACCTTCTCTCATTGAGCAGTCATGTACCCATTAATGTTACACACCATTCGAGACAAACGTTTCGGGTTCAGTCATCACGACGGTATAATTGTTTTTTCAAAGAGTCAGTGGACCGATTAAATGCCCCACTTACTCGGGGGAGTAGCTGATTATACACTAAAACGGTCATGACCCTGCACTGTACACGTGTCTTGATGATCTCGAGAAAAGATAGGCCCTAGTGTCAGCCCAACATTGATCCAACCCAAGCGGTTCTAAGCCCACCCAATGCAATCTACCAAACGGACCCAAACTCTTACAGTTCGCTAAGCCCACGCATCTCATAGCTATCCTCAATACCCATAAGCCTTACTTAAGCAATTATCTCAAGGATCAGTTTTGGACAAACAATTACAACAACTCTCCATTTTCAATTAGGTAGCTCACGTGCGTTCCTTGTGCAGGTCAGCAGGTTTGCAGGTCAAGGTCAAAGTAGGGAGCGGAAAATGACTGCATCAATAATAATAATTTTAGCCAGGAGATCCCGCAGGGTGATAATGATCAACCCTTAAACGATGTTGTCCATGAGCCAACTATGGACACAGATGATCAGTCCTTGAATGGGATTGTCCATGAGTCAAGTATGGACACAAAGGTAGATCAGTCATTGAACGAGGTTCTCCAAGAGCCAAGTATAGACATAGATGTCCCTCAAGATGTTTTTGTGACAGGAAAGGAGATGAAGATAATGATAAAAACCACTCAGCGGAAAGATAACGCGAACTTGATTATAATTTGTGTGGAATGAGAATCAGAGTCACAAATGCATGTGGAGTTGACATGCGAAGCTTCAGGAGTATGATGGGCCCTTGAAGCTAACATATCAGGTACTTAAAGACAAATAATACGAGAAAATCACAATTCTATTAAAAGCTAACAAAGAAAATTATGTACCATGCCCTCGGATATCCACGAGGCATAAAAGGATACAAAAAATTATGGAGCTTCATCTTTTATATCTAATAATCTTTTATGCCCTCAGAGATTATAATCAAGTTTTACTATTTTTCTTAATATAAAGGTTAAGGGTCCTTAAAACCCTGCTTGCTTCAAAAAAAAAATTTTACAAGCTTTTTGTGCATTATCTACATGTAAATAAGGAAAACCTCCGTAAAGTAAAGTATTGGCAAAACAATTCGGAATTTTTTGAAAGTGCCGGTCCATATCAATTTGATTCATACCCTTGGACAAGGGCCATCAAACACAGAAATGTTTTTATGATTTATGCAAGGGAGATAGCAACAACTGAATGAAAAATGAATCAAATATTTGGTACACCTCGACATGATGACATCACCGTTCATGACATCGCAAACATAATATTACAATATATATTATCTCCTATAAACATGTATTGTTTATTTTTATATTAAAAAGAACTTAATCATTTCAAAGAATAGGTTTGATAGATCTCCATGCCTTATCATACGCAAGCAGACTTAGAAACTACAATCCTTTTGCTTTTTCTATTTTTTAATTTATTTTAAAAATAACCCATTAGTTTGAATTTCTTACTTTTTCTTTTTCTATCACTTGCACTTGGCACGCACACTCACTAAGAAACTCTTTTTCTTTTTTCATTGAAAATTTACATTTTCTCAGTTGTCTTTTTTAATTCAAGTAAATACCAACGGGTTCTCACTCTCTTCAAATACTAAACTTCTCTCTTTCTCACTAATTCCCTGCCTTCCACTTTTGATTCAGTTCATCTTCCTTCCAGTATCCTTTCACAATATGCACTAACGGAATCGAAACCCAGTCTCGAATAAACAACAGTACATCTAACCTATCCCACCAAAGAGGTATTGTTACGGTTGAGTAGTCTCCGAACTTTATGTTAGGGATGCTTGTTAAGGTGTCGTGCACCCCTTGGTCTATTATGCATAATAACGATATTATCTCAACTTAAATACCATCATATTGAGGTTTTATCCAAAATGTCTAGTTGTTATCAAGGAATGAACTCACCTTCTTATAAACCTATGTGACAATTCCTCACCTTTGGTGTGAATTGTAAAAGTACGCATTCTCCTCGAGTGTCTTGCGCAACCACGATCTCGAGAGTAATATTTCAGTGTACGGGCTTGATTGCTCCTGACGTTTTTGGGTCCACCTAGTCGCAACCACTGTACTAACTTCACCTCGTCTGGACTCGTGAGATACTCCCTCCTGGCGTGAATCTGGAGCCTCACTCTGGATCGTTTGCTCGGAGGACATGCGCTCTTCCTGGACCTGACTTGCTGCCCATGCACCTATTCTCCTTTAACAATGTGTCGCCTGCACCTACTTTCTTTGAACGATGTGTCATCTGCACCTCCACCTCACTAAGTCCCAACCAAACAGTCAGCTTTGATACCACTTGTTAGGGCGTCGTGAATCTGCATGCACCCCTTAGTCCCCTTAGTCCACTATAGGTAGCAATGATATTATCCCCAATTTAAGCACCACCATATTAGGCCTCCATCTTGGCCTTGTTGGTGTGGAGTTTTATCCAAAAAGCCTCATTTCTATTAGGGAGTGGACCACCTCTTTATAAACCTTCATGACAACTCCTCCTTACTTGACGTGAGACTATTTAAGCCAACAATATCTCAACAATCTCTACCTTTAGCACGAATCATCACACATCCTACAATCCTTTCGCCCAGTCCGCAACATCTCGAAGTACACATCCTCCTCGAGTGTCTTGTGCAACTACGATCCTGAGAGTAGTACTCGGTATACATCTCGACTATTCCCGACATTGTTGGCTCAACCTTGTCAGAACCACCGTACTAACTCTAGTTTGTCTGGAATTGTAGGACACTCCCTCTTGTCATAGATCTGGAGCCTCACCCTGGATTGTTCACCTAGAGGACTTGCACTCCATCTGAACCTGGTTCGCCACCCTGCGCCTACTCTTCTTAAGCAATATACCGCCTCATTACAAAAAAATAGTCTATAATAACATTTTTTTTATCACATTACTAAGTGAATACTATCATATACTTAGTTATACGTACCATTCAATATTAAAATTGCTATCAATACAGAAAAATGCTATCACACTACAACAAAATTGGTGTATAACAATTATATAATGGCATTATTAAGCAAAAGTTATGATATTAAACTAACTAGATGGAGTAAACTTAAAATGACATTTATTGGGTGTTATTATATTATAAATAAAATGCTATTAAATCTAAGAAGTGGATTACGGATTAAAAATGCTATAATGTAAAAAAGGGATCACCAGATTGATTCCCGATGCCATTCTTTTAAACTTTATAATTTTTCCTCAAATGAAAGAAATCAGACGTGGTTCTTCCCTCATTTCCTCTCTTCTTCTTTGAGAAAACCAAACTCCCGATACTAATGTAGAATTAGCAGTCAAATAAAAAAAAATCAACCTCTTGCCCCTTCATTCTTTATTTTTTTTCATTTCTTGCATAGAGATAAAAGGTCCAAAGAAGGAGATAGAGACAACATGAGAACATTAAACATCGCAACTCGCAATGTGGATCCACCTCGTTAATGGTGATCAAGGCCTGCACAATCGAACAGATGTTCATCTATTTCTCTCGAGGGAAGCCATCTTCAATGGCAATGGCGAGGAAGCTTAGTTTAAACTCGTTGAATCTAGGGCTTTGGATTGTGAAATCAAAGGAGAAGGATGTTGATGACTTCACTGGTGGAGGTAATTATATCAAATCTCATCAATCATCATGGAACATAGGGTTCAGAAGAGCCCTAATGAGCTTCTATGTCACACTTTTGATACTAATGAGCCAGTGCTTCTACTGGAGAATTGATGAGATTCTTTATCTCGATTATTTATCACAAACAATTAACAATAATGTAAGAGCTTTTGAGTTCACTCTAGCTTGCATTATCTGGTCTAGATCATCTAACTGTTTGTCTATCTCGTGTTACTTGTTGAATGGTGAAATCCATAGTTTTTTTTGTTAGTTCGTATTTAGCTTTTTAGATATTCAGGGTTTAGGATAGCTTTTAAGTTGATAGTAAAATAGGTACTGGCAGATCCATTGAGAATTCCATTAAGTAATCATCATTTGCTACATTTAGACATATACTGAATATAAAATAATTAAATAGTTTATTTCTAAAAAAGAGGAAATAAAAATAAAATAAGAACACAATCAGCCTTATTAAAAAAAATTGTCCAGACCGCCTAGGCCGCCCAGACCTAGCCTAGACCCCACCAAGACCTGCCCAGACTGCCCAGAACTCACCCAGACTGCCCAGAACCACCTAGCCATTAATCTGGGTGGTTTTCTACCTTCTAGCACCTACCCGCCACCTAGGCCAATTTTTAGAACACTGTTTTTGACACAATAATTTGTTTGAGAACTTATCTCAATCAATGATGTCGTGGTAATGCTAATTGATGATATATCAAACCATCTTCTGATCAGCACCGTACATATGCCATGATAATCTCGTCAATAGAATGAAGCAGGCCTGATTGCACGCTCAGTCCAAGGAGGCCCAAACAACAGCAAGCCCATCATTGGTAGAATCCAGATAGTCGGGTTTGAGTTGCAATGAGCCAGTAAACCTACACATCATGCGGTCAGGCCCAATACTCGTAAGAATTCTAAGGAAAGTATTTGAGAGATCTACTCAAGACGGGCAAGCCATCAACACATTGAATTCGACTAGGAAACATATATTAGAGTATAAGTCGGGCAATGAAACTTTCTTGCATGAACAACGCTCATAAAGGGAAATCTCTTATGTGGATCTAGGAACACAAGTTGTGTAGGGAAACTGTCCCACATGGAAAGCTCCCAATCATGAATGATCTCCACGGCTAGATCACTCTCCCTAAATTATGCCACCAAAGGCCTAGTGGAACAAAAACTCATTCACTATAAAAGGGAGATAAGGTTGATGAACTAGAGGTATGCAAGATAATCCAGTTTACACTTTTATAACCCAATTTACAGTTTTAAGCCTCTCCTAAGCCTTATCTAACTTAATCATCGGAGTGTCATCGGCCACCACAGGGTAGTCCTTGGCTCAAGTTTGCCACTTGTACAGGTCTAGGAAAGCAACAAGGAAGGTGAACAAAAATCGACCATATCAATTTGGCGTCGTTCATGGGAAACAACAAAGTTCCTCAATAAAAACTGTAGTTCCATTTTTTAAGAGAATCGACGAGATGATGACGACAAGGTCACGCAACAATGGACATGTTGTCGATCCTTCGAAAGCTCAATTCAATAGAGTGTCGCTAGTTCCACCACCACCACCACCATGAGAAGAACCTCCTCAGACCCCCATATCGGTAGTAGCCGCAGCAGACTCGAGGGTGGACCTACTCTCAACACAGATGCAGAAGATCGTAGAGACACTAGAGGCTCTCAAACAGCGGAATCCTCCACCTGTAGAGGGAGACCATGAGCAGCGAATGGCTCGTTCCCCAGAAAGTTTCAGAAAGCATGTTCAGGACAAGAGGTGGAGGCATGACCAACAAAGACCCAGTGCCCAGAGCTGACATGCATGTCTTGCACAACCCCTCCGCAACGGGGCCACAAACCCAGATGTGTTGTTCAGTCTCACGGTCCCGCCATTCATGGACGAACCGCTTTCCAACAAATACACCTTACCGAAGTTGGAGTTTTATGACGGAACGTGAGACCCGACAGATCACCTGCACTACTTCCAGCATGTTATGTCGCTCAAAAAAGAGTCTGATGCAATATTGAGTTGATCATTCCCTACAAGCCCGAAGATGTTAGCACTGACGTGATTCCATAGCCTTCCTCAAATTATGTCGGGTCCAGATATGTCACCCCTCTCAACACCAGTTTGTTTGACATCCTTGATTCCATCAAGGATTGGGAAGAACTGAAGTGACTACCTAAGTATCGAGGAGACCATGTTAGGCGCAACAACAACAAATATTGTGCCTACCACAAAGAAGGAGGACATGATACTGAGGACTGGAAAAACCTCAGAGGAGAAGCCGAGTACTGGATAGGGAAAGTCAAACTCAAGGAGTTCCTAGGTTCGAATAGGAGGCAGGGCCAAGCAAAGGAAACAACGGATGTTGTTAAGGAGATCGAAAAGGAAGTTCCTGGCATAATCTACGTCCTTCACGGGGTCGGTCCCGAGGGAGAGCGGTCAAACAAGTTTCTTGGAAGGACGCTAACTAGATGTGGACAAAATCTCAGTATGAGGACCGACAAGTGCAACATGCACGAGTTCATAGTTCGATCCATCACTGACGTTTACAAAGAGGGATCTCCATGGGTACATTTTTCAGTTTATACACTACATTCTCAGTTTAATCCATCACTGACGTTTATTGATTGTAATGATAGTTATTACAAAGCTTGCCGATCAACTAGTACCTCAGTTTATACACTACAAGTATCTAAGTCCGATGCAAGAATCTATCTGCTGAAACAAGGGTAGAGACTCTGATTTGCTAATCCACCTTGAGAAGAAAAGGTGGAAAGAATGAAACGTCCGCAACAGGAGACGAAGGAAAACACTGTATCCATTACTCCGACAAATTGCTTTGCAGAGATGATTCAAATGTGCAAACACGAGCCTCGAAACAAAATGCAAATTTCTTCAACTCGGCGGACTACCCTACGAAAAGTGATAGAAACTGGAACTGAATGAGGCAAAAGGAGGATGACCCCATAGGGGGAAGTGTCCGAAGTGCGACCGAGTTAACATCACTGGAAAGAAGGTCGCATTCATCATAACCTCGTTACGCCAACTTGCCTTCCAGTTGGGGTGTCATACATGAAACCCAAAGTGGACAAATGCCACAACAACATTGATGAGTGGGAACTCGGGAGCCACAAAAGATGGAAGACAGACATGTCCCTTGAGGAACACTCTATACGTCTTCTGCGAAATGTAAGAAGGTATTAGAAGATCTCATGAGATCAATCCAGTGCCCATCCAGATCAAGCGACACTAAATGACAACAAGTCTTATCAAGACTCATCGGCGCAAATGTCTAAACATTTGAAGACTCTAGTAGAAGAGATCCTCCTCCAGCCTTTGGAAAACCCAAAGCAAACTCTCTGGTAAGATGAATTTGATTAACATGTTCTACTATTTGCATTGCAGTGCTTGAACGCAGAATAACAAACCTATATATAAGCGAAATGGTTTATGAAAAGGTGTCAACAAGTAGTTACTACAACATTCAGTGTCGTACGAGAAATCAGAAAAATGATGAATTCAATAGCATTTGCACAAGTCCATATCTTTTGGATTAATGACCCTGCAGGCAGCCCCATTAATTGGGGGGAGTAATCGTTGTTGAACCGTCTCGCAGAATGCTTCGTGTCCCTAGCACGCTGATCCACAAAGATTTTTCTAAATGGGTCCATCAACAAATGGACCCAAGTTTATGCCCTGTCAGACCCGGCCCAACACACTCAATAGAACAAACAACAAGGGCCCTGAGCGGCCACAAAATAAGGAGCATGCCTACAGAGTATTATTAAACCAAAGGCATCAACTCCACTATTATTTCGTTGTTGCTCATTAAAGATGGTCAACCTATTATTAGTCTGATCAATCGATCCGACACAGAAATCAGATCGCTAGGCGAGTTACGTAAGTCAGGACCCCCAAGTCAGACTTATACGCTCAGAATCTCACAAGTGAGTTAAGTAAGTCAGGACCCCCAAGTCAGACTTACACGCCCATAATCTCACATGCGAATTAAGTAAGTCAGGACCCCCATGTCAGACTTACATGCACAAAATCTCACAGGAGAGTTAAGTAAGTCAGGACCCACAAGTCAGACTTACACGCCCGAAATCTCACAGGTGATTTAAGTAAGTCAGGACCCACAAATCAGACTTACACGCCCAAAATCTTACAGGCGACTTGAGCAAGTCAGGACCTCCAAGTCAGACTTACGAGCCCAAAATCTTATTATAACCAAAGCTTAGTCGGTCTCGACCTATGATAATAGGTTTTGGTACACTTTAATGCCCAGTCCGTTAAATTAAACAGGTGTCAATGGTTTAGAGAGTGATAGCTTAGTCAGCGCTCTGATGCTTAATCGAGACGGCTTTCTAGGGATCATTATCCAAACATGGACGATGGAGACCAAACCCGACCAAAGCTTAGTCGATGATGACCGACGACGATAGCTTCTGGTCTGCTCGAAGCCTAGTTCGCACATAATGGATTCCGACGGCTTAGAAAGTGGGAGTCTAGTCAGTGCTCTCGATACCTTATTAAGAT
This sequence comes from Berberis thunbergii, assembly GCA_003290165.1. NCBI lineage: Eukaryota > Viridiplantae > Streptophyta > Magnoliopsida > Ranunculales > Berberidaceae > Berberis > Berberis thunbergii. The sequence goes on along the minus strand of QNQO01002551.1, from coordinate 65,935 downwards.
GGCTTTCCAGGGGTACTCATACGTAGACAGTGATCGCCAAACCCCGACCAAAGCTTAGTTAGTGGCCGTTGATGACAATGGTTTTGGTCTGCTCAAAGCCTAGTTCACTACGCGCAAATTTCGACGGCCTAGAAAGTGGGATCTTAGTCAGTGCTCATGTAGCCTGGTGAAGAAGGTTTGCCAGGGATCATTGGCCAACTACATACAATGATCGTCGAACCCCCGCTAAAAGTTTAGTTGGAACAACTGACGATGATAGGTACTGGCTCTCTCCATTCCTAGTCTACCATAAACGGATCAATATGGGTTGAAAAGTGGGAGTTTAGTCATTGCTCCGTAGCCTGGTGAAGATGGCTTGCTAGGGACCACCTCGATCACCGAAACATGACCCCGGTTTAGTTAATTATAACTGGCAATAACAACCCTCGGTCCAATTAAGTCTATTATACAAATAGCAAATAAAGACGAATCAAACGCCCGATCAGAGTTCTGAAAGCTCAACCCAGATGACTCGCAAAGACTACTGTCCAATAATCTACAAGGGTGCAAGTACTAGGACCACAGTCTGACTAATACGCTTATAACAAAGACATCAACTGTTGGTCCACCAGACAAAGGGTGTATTAGACTCCCCAATTTCTACAAAAGAATCTGACCGGAACTACACCAACTACTGCAACATAAGAAGTCAGAGCCCTCAAACATGAGCTACCTAGCCCAGCAAAGTTCTTCGTCTGACAACTAATGTCAAAATAAGACAAACTCCTATGATCATGAAATAAATTGGAGTTAGAGACCAAATTTAATAAGGAGTAGGCGAGGGATTCTTCTCTCATTCTGAGCGTTAGATTAAACGCTTTCCATTGGCAGGTGGATTTCAGCCAAAAAGCGGATTTCGTAGTTGCTCCATTCTAGGTTAAACTACTGGATCTGCCATTACAGTTCTTTCATTCTATGATCATGAAATCAATTGGAGATTCATTCGGAGTTTTTAGGGTCAATGTCAATACCAGATGATTTACCAGGCCAAAGGCAGTGCTCATGTGTGTGGAGATTGACATTTTTTAGTCGTTACCAACCATGATGTGGATTGACATATCAGGTAAATGTGGTTTCTAGTAGTGGCTTGTTTTCTCAGGCTTCAAGTATTGTGAGCATTGCCCTCTTGTTAGGCATGAAAAGCATTTTGCAGGAAAAAAATTGGTGTAAGCTAGACAAAACAGCAAGCGGCTGATAATACCTCAAAAGTAAAGGAAGTTAAACAAGTCTAAAGACCTGTGATGAGGGAGCCAATTGTGGAAAATAATGAGGTAGGCATTAACGGGGCAAAAATATCCAATGGAGAAGAATTAGTAAGCTCGTTGGAAAAGCAAACGATATTGGATAACCCTTTTGACATGACATAATAGGGTATGAGCTAGGACAACCATTATAAAGAAATTGCAATTTCAAATAAGTTTGTTGTGATAGCTGATGAATATATTGGCGAAGTGAACACACTGCTGGCGGGTTTGATTCAAATATGTGAGTGGAGCATCTGCAGCATACATGTTCAGAACATTCACCCCTAAGGGTTTTATTGCCTATGTGCTCGAAGACAGGTATGTCTCAATTTAGATTTAAGAGAATATGGACTTTTCATAGTAACTTTTTTTGGGTTTTTGTTGCTAAAAATTATAATGTAGATTCTCTTTCCGTAAGTGTCACTACACCAAAAGGCATGTTTAGCTACGCGGAGATGGCCACGGTTCTAAACCGTTGGTTTATTTGCCACGGCAAAAAATCGTGGCTATAATGACCAATGGCCTAAAACTGTGGCTAAAAAAATGGCAACGGCTCAAAACCGTTGGTTTATTTGTCACGGAAAAAACCGTGGCTATAATTACCAACGGCCTAAAAAGGTGGCTAAAATAATGGCCACGGCTCAAAACCGTTGGTTTATTTGCTACGGACAAAAACCGTGGCTATAATGACCAACGGCCTAAAACCGTGGCTAAAAAAATGGCCACGGCTCAAAACCGTTGGTTTATTTGCCACGGACAAAAACCGTGGCTATAATGACCAACGGACTAAAACCGTGGCTAAAAAATGGCCACGGCTCAAAATCGTGGCTATAATGACCAACGGCTCAAAATCGTGGCTACACTAAAAACGCTGAAACAAAATTGGGCGAGCTTTTTGGCGCTCGATTCTTTCCTCTTTCCTTTTACTTGGCGCTCGAAGCTCCTCCTTCCCTGCTCCGTCCACTCGAATTCCACCTTCCCTGCTCCCTCCACTCGACATCGACCCTTCCTGCTCCCCTCCACTCGACTTCCCTGCTCCCTCCACTCGACATCGACCCTCCCTGCTCCCTCGACTTCCCTCCTCCCCTCCTCCCCTCCTTCCATGCTCTTCCTTCCTTGCTCGGCGTCTTCAACCTCCAAACCATTTTGCAAAATTGATCAGCGACTGCAGATTCTCTCGTACAGGTTCTCTCTATCTCTCTCTATTTTCTTTTTGTGTCTTATATCTTAGTTTTTATGGGGTGCTAAGTGTTTGATTAAATTTTTGAAGAGTGAATTGAAACGCGTTTGTATTTCTCACATCTTATGCTTTTTGCTCTCCTATTCATATGTTCATAGATGAAGTGTATCTGAAGTGTGAATTATTTGATGAAATTAGGGTTTCTGAATCTAGAGTTTTTTTATTTAGAGGTTTTGAATCTCTAGGGTTCGAATTGAAACTGTATGTTTTTTGAAATCTGGATTCGTTTATTGATGAAGATAGAGAAGATGTTTCACTGTCTTAGAACCTAATTTGTTTCAATCTGTGGAAGCTGAGTTGCATTATTACATTCCTGAATTTGGGTTTGTTATTCTTTGAAGATTGTTATAGGGTCTGTTCCATTCCTAATTTAAAAGCGTTTTTGTGAATTCATGGACATAACTTTGTTAAGCAAGAGTCAAGTGCGCCAATGTCGTAACAAATTTGAGGAGAACTTCAGACTCCATAAGTTTGAGTATTACAACTATAAAATTTGGGGTTTGGGGTGACCCATTTGGAATTCAGATCCCATTTTTGGCAGTTTGTTTTTGTCACTTGATCCAGTTAGACGTCTATTTTTTGTCAAAATATAGCTCTTTTTTTCAAGAAATTTCATTCGTGTAATTTATTTGTTTGCCCCCTAAAACTAAAATAGATTCATTTTCCTGTTGTCGGATAATTGTGTTGCAGAAAGTAGAGAAGGAGGAAGAGAGAAAAGCAAGGGAGAAGATCCGTCAGAAACTCGAAGAGGATAAGGTATATGTTGAATTCTCAACTTATCTTTTATTGAGGTATGATTGAAGAATAATTTGTTTAAGTTCATACTTCATAAACACATTTAATGAGGCTGAGAATTCTGATTTTATGTTGAATTCTTATTATTGTTATTACTAATATTATTATTATCATTATTATTTTGGGTGGCCTTCTTTTACTTGAGCATATATCTAGTATGGACTATATAGTAGACCTTATACATGACAATTTTTTTGTTTTTCAAAAACTCCCTGGAGATTGGTCTGCTAAAATAGTAAGCAACTTTACATTAAACTTAAATACTAGAAAATTAAGCTATGAAGCATGTAACCCTTTGAACATTGGCCTGTAATATTGAAACCTAACTTGTCGAACCAATCTCACGCAATCTTCAAGGAGTAAAAATTGCAATTACACAGTTGGACTCCTCAGGATATTAAATCTTTGATGAACTGAAACTGATTGGAAAGATGGAGGTAGTGTCAATAAAAGCATATCTTTATTTCTATTTATTTTCTCAAAACAATTCTTAAAATGAACACCTCGTTATACTAGCGGTAACCTAGTATCGACACCGTTCTCTTGAACTGTTCAAAGAATTATCTTCAAATGTTTATTGTTAATCTTGTCTATTTTTATCTGTGTGTTTTACTATTTCTGTATGTTCTTTCTCTTGTGTTCAACTATCTATTCTAGACTGTAAGTTTAGTTTGCTTTTTGAAACCTAGTAGTCCCGGTTGCAAAATTGGTATCAGATAAACTGAAACTGATTGGAAAGATGGAGGTAGTGTCAATAAAATCAGATCTTTATTTCTATTTGTTTTCTCAAAACAATTCTAAGAACAATTCTTGGACGAACACCTCGTTATACTAGCGGTAACCTAGTATCGGCACCGTTATCTTGAACTGTTCAAAGAATTATCTTCAAATGATTATTGTTATCTGTGTGTTTTACTATTTATGTATGTTATTTCTCCTGTGTTCAACTATCTGTTCTAGACTGTAAGTTTAGTTTGCTTTCTAAAACCTAGTAGTCTTGGGTGCAAAATTGGTATCAGATGAACTGAAATTGATTGGAAAGATGGAGGTAGTGTCAATAAAAGCATATCTTTATTTCTATTTATTTTCTCAAAACATTTCTAAGAACAATTCTTTGATGAACACCTCGTTATACTAGCGGTAACCTGGTATCGACACCGTTCTGTTGAACTGTTCAAAGAATTATCTTCAAATGATTATTGTTATTCTTGTCCATTATTATCTGTGTGTTTTACTATTTATGTATGTTATTTCTCCTGTGTTCAACTATCTGTTCTAGACTGTAAGTTTAGTTTGCTTTCTGAAACCTCGTAGTCTTGGGCGCAAAATTGGTATCAGATGAATTGAAACTGATTGGAAAGATGGAGGTAGTAGGGTACTCCCATGTATTCCATGTCTATTGAATATTAGTTGATTAAGCAGACACTCTTAGATATTATTCTAGTAAACTAATTTGCTTCTTATGCCAATTCATGGGCCTCAAAGGGAGATAATTAAGGGGAAGATAGCCTCCTCATGGTATGGTTCCTATGGAGGTTATCCTCGTAAAAAAAAGGAAACTCCCACTATGTATCAAAGCATCTTGAAAGACAACCCCAACCTGAAGAGCTTACTGGAATTTTAATTGACTATGCTACAATATTTTTTGATGCATTTCTAATGCTATTTTAGTCATCCTCTTTGGTTGAGACCAATTATTTTGTCTTTGTTTCTTATTTTGAGTTTTGAGTTGGGAAAGGGAAGCTTTGTAGCTAAGTATTCAGATTGGCTTTTCCAATGCTTTATAAAAATCTATTTGTGGTGATATGTTGCGGAAGGAAACTATCTATAAATGTAGTGTATATAGTTGTTTCTTATTTCTTTTTGTTTGATAATGGTTAATATCTATAATGTCATTGATAGAAATGGGTAGTACTCGCGGCAATCTCTCCACCAATGATGCCACTACATCTACAAATGATGACAGTGAAGTTAAAAATACTATACAGTTCAATGTCCATGGTTTAGCAGTTGGACCTGGTGCTAAAAAATTCAATAAACACATTGGAAGGTTTGTTGAAACCCTTGTGCCCATCAAATTCAAGGGTTGGCACCATGTTACTGACAACTACAAAGAGGATTTGTGGAATGGCCTCAAGGTGAGATTTTACATCATTGATTTTCATAATGTCTTATTTTATTGTCAACTTATATCTCAAGGGCTTATTTGCAGCGTGAATACGACATCCCAATTATGTGAAAAGGAGTGTGCATTTGAAAATGCCAGAATATTTTAGAAGGTTCAAGGCAGATCTTAGGAAGGACTATTTGGATAAGTATCCTACCATTGAGGAACAAGAGAAGCATGTTCCAAATGGTGTAAGAGAGGAGGATTGGAAGGAGTTTGTTCGCTATGAGAGCACCCCTGAAGCGAAGGCAATTAGAGCCCAAAATGCCAAAACAAAAAGGGTTCAAAGTATGTATGGGGGGGTGGCCAAAAGAGTGCTGCAGAAGTGGAGTATGAAATGGTAATTGAGTTTCTAGCTACTAGTACAATAATAACCATTTAACTATATAGGCTGAGACTAATCTTTCAAGTATATTGGTTGAGAAGAACCCTGATGGGGAACCAGTCACACGCACTGATATGTTGTTTCTTATCACACGAGAAAGGATCGAAACCACGCATGATGTTGAACTATAGATGGTATGCGCCCAATGTTGTCTTTTATACACAATTATTAATTTACTTTGTAGTTGTTTGAATTATTTGTGTCCAGTGTTATTTTATTTTATCATTCTTTTGAAGGAACAAGTTAAAGCAAAAAAGGTCGCCTTGCAAGAATCTTCAACCCAGGGTACCACTGACCTCACTATTGATAATGATCCTTTAAGCCAAGTGTTTAGCCAAGAAGAAAGGGTCGTGTTCGTTGTGTTGAAACCACCGTCTCTAAAAGGAAGTATGATGCTTCACTTCTCACTCGTTCATTTATTTTTCGATAAAACATTGGAAGTAAAAAAATTTAGCGAAAAATATGATAGATTGGAAGAAAATGTTCAATGGATACGAGAGAGACTTGAAAATGGAACTTATGTGAGACCATCAACAAGTGAGGGAACACAAGGAGGGACACAAAGAACTGAAGATACATTACCTCCATCGATAAGACAACCATAAAATCCATTACCTCCATCTCCATTACCCCATCTTCTCAAGGTGTTGCGAGGTTTCCTTCTCCAAGCAATCATGTTCCTTCAGTGTCAAGGACTTACAAAGTTTGTGATTGGCATAAGAATGTCATTGCGATAGCAATAGAGGTTGTAGATCATATCCATCAATTCTCTTGCGATTGCCATGGATCATTGAACCCTGCAACAGAGATCAGACTTTCCTTATGCTTCAAATATATGACTGCGGTGAAACTTTACAAGAGTGATCCAAAAGGAGACATGATGGGGGATTTGGACGTTGGTGATTTCTTCGTATGGTGTAAAAATCATGTGGAACTTGATGATTGATAATTACAACTAGGGGTGGGCATTCCATCCCGCGATCCTGTTCCCGTCTCGATCCCGTCCCGATTTTTTCGGGTCTTAATGGGATTGAATAATTTCATCCCGATCCCGTCCCGATCTAGAATGGGATGGGATGGGATGAAGATTTTCAATCCCGCCAATCCTGTCCCGTCCCGAACTAATTTATTAATATTAATTATTAATATTTTTATTTAATTATTTATTTTAGAATTGTGGATGCCCATACAAATATACTGATGTATATAACATTTTTACTGTTTTAGCATCTCAATGAATCTGTCACACAAATATACTGTCTCTCAAAAAATAGATAGAAGATCAAACACTCTATTTGCCATCTTTAGCTTAGAAGCCTTGATGACTGTGAAAGAGATCAAGGTCTTTATTTATAGACATTAGACATTATAAGGACCATATGGTACCCCACACTCTAAATTATTCCACCGTTATCTTTTGAGCAAGTCAGAAAATTTGGACCCAAGTGTTAAGCACTTTGATTAAATGGCTTTTTGCATGTTCTGATGTGCTGAAATTATGATCTCATTTTCCATTGACATATTGTTTAGTACACTAGTATTAGTAGCTTTTACTTATCATGTTGTGTCTTTGTATGGTTAGAAGTCTTCCAATACCCTGACAGGTCACTTGTAACAGGGTGAAGAGCGTGCATGTATTTACATGTGCTGCTACATATCGGTGTATATGTTCTTCAACCAGTAACATGTTACAGTAGGTTTATTGTTTTTATTTTTTATTTTATTTTGCCTAACTTTTTTATTTTATTTATTTATTTATTTTTGTTTATGCTTCAACTTGTAAATCCCTTAATATGGGATTAGATGATATTGAAAGGATTCAAGCATCTGATCCTATTGGTTTCTATAACCCCATTGAATATTTGAAAGAAAAAGTTGAACCAAAATTGTTGGACTAGCTAGTTTAAGTCAGATTTATTGATTTCCCGTAGCTTTGGATTTTTCCATTTGAATTTATAAGCTGTGTTGTGATATAGAAAAGTAGGTTATAACTTATAAGTATCTCAACTGAAAGCTCATACGCACTTTATAATGATAGCTTACATTCTCCAGATTAGCACGCTGATCCCGTCCCATCCCAAACCCATTTGGGATGGGACGAGGTCAGGATGGGGTTTTTCCCATCCCGTCCCGTCCCGATCCCATATGAACGGGATGGGATAGGGATGGGTATATCTTGTCCCATCCCGTCCCGTGCCCACCCCAAGTTACAACTATGTTGGAAGCAATGTAATGGTGGCAGCAAAAGAGGAGCTGAGTAAAATACACTACGGGCACGTGATTGTTCATTTTAAGGTAAATTGCCCCCTTCTTTCATGGAGTCTACGCTCTGAATAAAAAAAAAATAGGAAAAAGCTTATGAATTAATTCATTTGATCGCATATGCAGGATCACATGGACAAAACCTGCTGCTCATGTCCATGCTTCCTAAGGATGATGCAGATGAAAGGGACTGCATTTTGGAGGTGAGAGCAGGTAATACATGAGCATCTTCTTTTCTATCTTAATTTATAAAAAACAAAAAAACAAACTTCTTCAGGACGCGCGTATGTGAATATTTTCTTCCTTCCTTCACTTTGGTTTTGGATAGATAAGTTATCATGCATGAATTTGCTACAAATCAATTTGTCATGTTGGTTTATGGAATTGGTGCTTATAACATTATTCTGCTACTTTGGTTGCTTACTATTGCTACTTATACTACTACTTTTGTTGATAGCAGAGATACATAGAACTTAATGTTTATCAGTTATCAATGTCTGATTTCATTTGCAGTTTGGTTTAGTAAATGGATTGACATTTTGATTGAAAGTGTTTCTTCATTCAATTAAAAAACTAACTTATTGTTTATTACAATCAAAATCATATGCCTGCTGTGAAAATGGAATGAATTGTTAGTGGTCATGGTGAAGGTGACAATTAGGGAGCAATTACATTGTGTTTTTTCATTGTAGAGCACCGACGAATGATTCCTATGATTAGCTGCCTAAATGCATGTCATGAACTAATGATTTTTTTCTTCCCTTTTTCTAACACTATATTTGGCAGTATTTGCTATGTTTTGTTTTGTTTTGTTGAAATGGTTGGACTCGGAGCAGCAAAGTTTGCTTGCAGGGCTGGTCTGCCGAGAATTGGAGCTGCTCTGTCCATTTTTTTTCGGTGTTGTAATACACTGGACAGCACGCCCTGTTTTGACAAAGTGCTCTGTCCTGATGCACTCTGTTGCTTGGTTTTTTTTTTTCTGCTGTTAGCGTGATGGTGTGCTGGAATTTAGCAGGGGTAATTCATCAATCTTCCATGGCTTCTTATCAGCTTCACACCTATATATGCATTTTTCTATGACCTGTTTTGTAGATATTATGTAATTATTTCTAGTGTTATTGAGCAGAATGTTTTTTTTCTTCATATCTATAACAGAACTGTTGGATGCATTACCTGGCAAAAGGAGGAGAGAAGAGACTGGTGAGTTATCTGATGATTCTTCAGCAGATAATGATGACGAGCTGGAGGTATGTCTTCCATATTTTTTGTATGTAGTATGCATTTCTCAACCATCAAACTAGTTCTAGACAATGAGCTTGAAGAGAGATCTCTTTTTGTTGATTCTCTTGGTAACAATAAGATAGAACAGGCAGGGAAGGGTCTTCCTGCATATAGTATTATCGTTATTTCTTAATGACTTTTCACCCCAGTTATGCACCCTGCATATAGGATTATCATCATTTCATATTACTTACTGTCTGCAAAAGATAATAGTTTTTCTAAGAAAAGTATGAGAATAGTTTTTTCTTCCGAAGTATTATTCAAAATAATGAAATATTCTTGACTCTGAATATTCTGTGTTTCAATGTTTTTTATTGTCATCTATCGCGTTCTGCATATGCCAGTGTGTAAGCAATATTTTTTATTATTTTTTCTTAGGATTAAGAATGATGATAAGATGATTCAAGCAGAGGGCGTGGAGTCCCTTTCTGAAGGCGAACTTCGTCAAGCTTGTCGAGATAGAGGCTTACTTGGATTGCTTTTAGTCGAGGAAATGCGCAGGCATGTATTGTGCTTTCTAAGTTTTTATTTTTATTATTTTTGTTATTATCATATAGTTGGAGTACGAGCCATTTCAGTTATCTTAAATTATGTATTATGAAATTTGAAGATTGATTGATGCTAAGTAACTGAAGATTCTCGTGAAGCTGATGAAAACCATTTTTCTTCTGCAAAATGTACCTGGTTTCATATGTTGCTTGTGTCTGCCACTTCTTTGATTGGACTTGACCTCCTGCAAATATCGTGGACTTTTTTGCATCATAGTCTGATTCCTTCATGGGTGGTGAACTAAAAAAAAAAATTAGAACTGGCAAATAATATTACTTGTGAAATTTAATGCTAAGAGCAAGCATTAGTTTTTCTTTCCAACAGTGTACACGATGCTTCTGTAGCTAAACAGTTTTCTTCCTTTACACCATACAAACCACAAAATTCTATAACAGGAAAATGTGTCATTTATAAAATTGCTACTATTTGATCAATTGTTCTTGATGCAGCTTCATGATTGGTTGGATTTGTCCCTTAACCATTCTATGCCATCTTCTCTTTTGATTCTTACAAGGTAATCCAAGTTTGACACATACTGTGTGGTTCAAAATTTTGGTCAACTATTAATCATGTTTTTGCTCTTGATACCATCTGCAGAGCCTTTACTGTGTCTGGAAAGCTGAGGATGGAGGAGGCTGTTATGAACACAATGTCCTCTTTGCCAGATGAGGTTGTGGGCAATGTTGTTTTTTCAACCTTGACAGCTGGAGATTCCCTCTCAAACAAGAAGAGGAAACTAGAATACCTAGAAATGCAAGAAGAACTTATCAGGGTACAGATGATATTTAGATTTTATGATTTATTTGTCAAATTGAAGTACTTGAGATTTTGAATTGTAGCGGTGTTCTCGCCATGTAGGTTATTTCCAAAATTTGATGGTGCACCATCCCTACAATTTCTGAAAAGAAGTGGTTGATCAAGTTATATTTAGCTTTAAATTGTAATTTTTTCCCGGATATGCTACGTAAATGGTTTCCATTAGGCGCTATTTAAAATTTTAATTATTTTTACCTACACTGGACTTCTATAGTGTATCCAAGAAGTCATTGTAGGCTCTTTTCTTGATTTTTGTAGATGTTGAAGAAGTTGAGTAAGCAATTGAATGGAGAGGATTGGTCTTGGAACAACTTAAACACTTTATGCTAGGCCATAGGATCTATATCTGGATCCATGATGGAGGAGCAGGTACTTTTTTGCTTGAAGATCCAGATTTTATTTATTTTTAATGTCTGAGTAGCTTTATGCAAGGGCTTTTATCTGTGAAAGGCGGTGATATATTTTCTGTTCTCTCGCCATGCAAGTTATTTCCAAAGTTGATAAATTTTAACTATTTGTTAAGAATCCGGAACTGAGTACTTGTTCTTCTTTGTTGTCTTCTCAGTTGAAAGTGAAGGGTTTAGGCGGAAGAGAAGGGTATTGCAGTAGTAGAGAAAAGGTTTCGTTCCCAAATCCATGTGGGCATAGAACTGTCGAGCTAATTGTAGTTGGTAGGCATGAACTATTGTCAATCACTCCAAACCTCCACCACAGCAGACAAACAGACCACCAAGTGCCCATAAAGCACCCGACTATTCCATTGACACCTAAGAAGCCTGTTCATGTGCCTAATACCATTCTTGGTAAGCAATTAGAGAATGTGAAGTCTTTCTATACTCTTGGTAAATAGTTGGGTAGGAGACAGTTTTGTGTAACATACTTGTGTGCTGAGAATTCAACTGGTGAGACTTATGCTTGCTTAGGGGGAAGATAACCCCCAATTCTGTATCTTGAAGGATACCCCTAAATCATAAACCTAAACTCAGAATCTAGAGGAAACCTAAAAAACCTTAATTATTTGTAAGTTTCCACATATCATATTGTTTTTATCTTATTAACCATGTCGGTGTTAAATGGATTGAACTTGCAGAGGAGGGTTTTGAACTAGAGGTTGAAGGTTCCTCCAGCTTTGAACCAGTTCACCAAGACTCTAGACAAGAACCTAGGTATCAGATATAAGTGCATTTGTTTGATCGAATACCATTTTGAATTTGTTGCTGAATTGGTTTTTGGGGATTTTAGTTAGGAAAGTAACTTTCTTTCCTGACTACAATGTTGTTATGCTTGAAGTTTATTTATCTCAGTCCAACTCCGTGTTATTAAAAATTTCTTAAATCATCTTTTATTCTACATGCGCTTTGTCTATCTACAACATCAACTCTGTTCAAAATGCTTCTCAAGTATCGACCTGAGGACAAAGCTGAGAAGAAGGAAATACTTCTGAAAAGAGCCCAAGCTGAGACTGAAGGAAAGGCCGTTGAGGCGAAGAAGCCTATTGTTGTGAAGTATGGGCTAAACCATGTGACTTATCTCATTGAGCAGGTGTGCCTTCCCCCTGTAGGCCGTATTGTTAATTTACCATTAATTATTGTAGATTTGTTACTCAAACTGCACCGTGCTTGCATGCTATACAGAATAAGGCTAAACTAGTTGTTATTGCACATGATGTAGACCCAATAGAGTTGGTTGTTTGGTTGCCAGCATTGTGCAGAATGATGGAGATCCCATACTGTATTGTTAAGGGAAAGGCAAGCTTGAGAGTGGTAATATTTATCAGCAGTCATTGGCTAGACAGCCTGTTTTGTTGACCATGCTTAGGATTCAATGTTAATTTCAGTTTGCTTATTTTTATACAGATTGTCCATCAGAAAACTGCCGCTGCATTGTGTTTGACTTCAGTTAAAAACGAGAATAAGTTGGAATTTAGCGGGATTCTAGAGGCTATCAAGGTATGCTAATATCTAGATTGGTGTTGTCTGACATTGTTTTGCTTTTGTGATTATTTTTCATTTGTGTCCTTGACTTCTTGTTAAAAATTTGTCTTGTGATTGTTTTTGTAGGCAAACTTCAATGACAAGTATGATGAGTACCGAAAGAAATGGGGCATGTTCCTAAGGGTATTGCGTATGGTAAGCCTAAGAATCAAGGTATTACCCAACTGAAGTTCCAGAGGAATAAGAGATCAGTTGCTGAGGAGGGCTTGGGTTCTTCATGGGTATGCTTCTTGGGGCATTGGATAGTCCTCTGATGTAAGAACAAATGACTGCAAAAATACAATTTGTTCATGAAGCCAAGCAAATGGGAAAAAGGAGCTATAGCTCTGCTAAGACATTTGCAGTGATGGGTTTGATATTTTCAGCTTGAATGTGCAGTAGAGAAGGTATGAGAGAAATCAATTTGTGTTATGGTAATTTTATTACATTATAACTAGGTGGATATGTATTGTTGGGAAAAACATAGAGAAATTCTTTTGTTTTAAATGCGAGCGAAAAATGATATAACAAGGTTCCATTTGTTCAGGTTAATCCTGTTATTGTACATTAGTGCTATTTGTTTACATGTTTTTGTTTGGCGTCAAAACTTGACAAGTTCCTTTTTACGGTTGATTTTGTATTTATCTAGCATATAGTTTGTTGAATCTTATTCGTGCCGAAGGCATGACACAAACCTTAGTAAGGACTGATTTTGCAGCTGTGGGGCTGTAATTTTGCTGCAGCAGCAAAAAATATATATATAATTTTTTTTCGATTATATTAATTTGCAACGGTTTCAACCCGTCGCAAACAAACCAGATTTCTTTTTTTTTGAATTTTGTTTTAACTGCCAACGGCTTACAACCGTGGTCGCATCTTGCCACGGCTAACAACCATGATCCTTCTCCATGCTTAACACGGTTTACAACCGTGGTCCAATTGTTGCCACGGCTTACAACCGTGGTCCCAGTCTTACCACGGCTTAAAACCGTGGTCTTTCTCCATCACTTGCCACGGCTTAAAACCGTGGTCATTCCTTGCCACGGCTTAAAACCGTTGCTATGATGTTTGCCACGGCTCAAAACTGTGGTCTTTCTCCATCACTTGCCAAGGTTTAAAACTGTGGCCATGTTTTGCCACGGCTTAAAACCGTTGGTCTTATGTTTGCCACGGTTCACAACGTTAGTCCTTGTCCATCACTTATCATGGCTTAAAACCGTGGCCATTTTTGCCACGGCTTAAAACCGTGTCTATTATGCTTGCAACGACTTAAAACCGTGGCTAAATGCAAAAAATCATCATGCCTCCTCAAGCATAAAATCGTTGCTAAAATGTTTTGCCATAGTTTATAGCCGTGAACGATGATTTCGCGACACCTCTACTGCCCACGCCTCTAAGTCGTGACAATTGGTTACCCCCACGGTCCCAAACCGTTGCTGATGGGTATTTTTGGTGTAGTGTGTCATCGACATGCTAGATTTTAAGTTTACAAAATATGAGAATAATGTTGAAAATATAGAATAAATATATTTTTGGCAATATTTTTAGTAAAATGGGGAAGGTTGAGGATGAAATCCAACAATTAGAATATGCTCTTCAAATCGGTTGAAATGTGAATGCCAATGTTAATTTGAATAGGTGTCAAGTTGAATACAAGTTGGCATTGATTCAAGAGGAGAAAAAGAAATGAAAGAAGGTGAGGTGCGTACAAAGTATTTTTTTACATCTATGACGCCAGACGAGTTTTAAGAAGATAATACACTGTTTGACTGTATAACCAAGCTTGTCTAGGAGGAGGACTATGACACTATGATAAAGCAACCAAATTTGGAGGCGGTCAGAGATGCGGTTTTTAGCATTCAGAAAAATAGCGCCGCAAGATTAGATGGTTTACTTTAGGTTTATTTCACTACAACAAAAATGCTTATTGATAGCATTTGCCTATAGCGTTTTTTTATAAATCTACCATAAAAAGTCAATTTTGAATGACTTAGAAAATAAAAAACGCTATGTCAAATGGCAGGGCGTTTTGGCGCTATTTTTGTACTTTGCGACCTTATCTCTCCTCTCCTCCCATTTAGTACACTAAACCTAGTACAGTCGCCTCTCTCTGCTCAACCTCTTGCTCGCCTCTCATCTCCTTCTTGGTCGCCCTCGCTTTCCCTTTTTTCTTCTCTCGACCGCATTCTCTTCATGTCGCCAACCACAATTCCATCTCGCAGCCACCAATAGATCCATCACACCACCTCAGATCTTTGCGCGAGGTACTCTCTTTTCTCTCTTTAATCTCAATTTCTTTGGGGAATCTGCCCTGCTGTAGCAGCAGAAGAAGATGAGACAAAACTCTGGAAAGCAAAGACAGATAGAGGAATGGCGTCTGTTGGTGACCTCTCCTCCATCTTCATCTTCTACCTCATCTTCATTTATCTCATCTCATTCAAAGAGATGTAACGAAATCAGGAGCGGAGAAGATGCGAGGTCTTCAAGCTGCAGTTTCGCAACCAGATATCTCAACAACGACACTCCTCCAAGAGTTTGTTTCTTCCTTTCATCCAATTCATTCCTTTCTTGTGCATTTCTCACATTTCTGAATCTCTCTCTGATTTCAATTTTGTAAAGATAATGGAATTTTTGTGTTTGATCTTGTAAATTATGCAAATGGGTGTTTTCCTTATTTCTTCTGGTAGCATTATAAGTTGGTTGTAATTTGGGATTCTGGTAGACCGATCAGTATGAAGATATCGTTCAAACAGTAGAGTACATGAAAAATTGAGGCTTCTTATTTCTTCATTTCACTCTTTCTCATGGTAATGGAAGGAAGCAAATGTTGTAAATCTTAGTTTTCATTTGATTCTTATTTCTCTCTCTCTTCCCCCCTTTTTTTTCTCATTTTTATCATTTTTTCTCATTTTTATTTTACTTGTTTCTCATATATAGTTAAAACTTTACTATTTGTCAATATTCATCGGGTCCATACTCCATATGATCTTTTTTTACTTGAAAAATAATGTTGTATTTCACTTAATGAGTTTTGGCAATGACAATCTTTAGACGTAAACATTTCACATACTAACATGAGATATTGCATGGAGTACTTTCTTTAAAATGTTTTTCTTTGCAGAACTGAAAGAACAATAATTTCATATTTGGAAGGAAAATTTTGGTATGGGGCTCCTGGATATTTTTGTTGTCTCATCAATTCCGACAGTGAAAGTACTCTTGGTGACTGCTGTTGGGGCGTTTCTTGCCTTCGATAGAGTAAATCTGTTGGGAGAGGATGCAAGGAAGCATTTAATAGTGTAAGTCATTGCTAAATTTGTGTATTGTTTACAACTCTCTTTTATCACTATTATTGTTATTGTTTACTATAATATCTCGGTTTTTCATGGCTCTTTTAACTAATACCTTGATAGAAACAGTAAGTGAACAACTTTGCATTAGAGACCCAGAGGTCAATAAGGTAAATGAATGGACATGTATTTAAAAAATGAAGAAAATTGTAAGGGAATTATTTTTTGTTTGGAGTCATTCAGGCACCTTCATAATGATCCACCTTAATATCATTCACATTACGATATTTCTGGGTTATGAGAAAGACAAAAAGTTCAAGCCAATGCTGGCTCTGGTGCGATGTTCAGCTCACAAAAGATGCATTTGTGATCTACATACCGGACGTAACGATAAATGGATCTACCTCTATCGAGTTTGTCTACCCAAATGGAAGTAAGACTTATGTTGTCAATGGACAACCCACCCTAGGATGGTTCTCCATCGATTATACCCTAGCCGAGTTGCAAAATGTTACCTCTAAGCAACTGGCCAGTTATAAGTTGTTTTGACGTTATTTATGTATCAGGTTTGGCAACCTAGCATCTGAGAAACATTTAGGTACTAAAGTATATTATCTACATACTAGGTTTGATAACCTCATATTTTTGTAATGGTGTTGCCATTCGAGATAAATTTTGAATAATGCTTAGGGGTTAGGGTGTATAAATTCATTTGTTCATATTGTCTTAATTTAGAATAACATTATCATCAGTACAATTCTTAGAAATTTTAAAGATTTAAAATAAAAATTTATTTCAGATAAATTTATACGAAAAGTGGATGTATAAGTTTAAATCTTACAATGTGAAATTAGTACTTACAGATTCTTTGTCAATTGACAGTAATGCAAGGCATCACATCATGCACAGACAAATTTGACGGTAATCTATACATTGTTCTTACTGTGGAACAAGTTGCAGATATTAAACCAGGCTTATGGTTGAATATTCAGGTAAGCTAAATGAATTACATTTTTCTGTCTATTCAGGTAATCTATAGATTCTTAATGCAGAAATTTTTCGATTATTGAGATAGGCATAGTTTACTGTCATCTTATTAACTGTAAGCATTGGACCATCTACAAGCAACTGTTTGGTAAACATAACAAGTTTCGTTATATGAAGATTTGTTTCAAAACTAGGTTCAATTGAGTCGATGAGACAAAGTATGGTTCTTCATTACTATGTTCAGAATTCTATTTCAGTTTCAGTCCTTGTTGATAGCAGGCTTTTCAAACTACTTTTTATTTGATTCTAACGTGAAATTTTGATTGCAAATTGCTTTTCTCACACAAGCAAGAATAGTTTTGGAAACGGTATGTCGCTAATTATAAAAATCAATTTCTTTGCAGTAAGTTATATAAATATAGATTAAAATGTTATCCAATCTAAGTTTATTACTGGTATTTAGTCTTATACCTCCTAGCTTGTGCTTCAACAACGCTAAAAATTAAATCACATAATGGAGCTAGTGGTGTGTACCCGGGTTCAACGGATCTTGCCTATGTATGGCACCATCTTCAGCTTAATTGGGATGGCCATGGACGATGATTTTCAAGTAAATTCCTCTGAAATCTCTGCACTTCAAATTACTCTGAATTTTTATATTGTGTATGGGAAAACACATCTATAATGGTCAAAATCCCTTAGTTCTGCCTAAATCTTTATCAGATTAACAACTCTGTGCTCTCCCTAAAGATCATACCATTGGATGAATACTGATGTGTGCATCAAAATTCATCCGACAGTGTACACCATGATCCTACCAATGATGTGTAGCATTATAAACATCTAAAATCACCACATAGAGTCAAAACCCATTAAATCCGCCACGAGATACACATCAGGGTGACATTGTCAAAACTCTGCACCCCAAGAGAGTTAGCAGAATTTACACTACCAAATATCTGAGTAATAAAAATTGCAGTACATGTATATACCCAATGTTGAAGAACAAGTCAAAGAGAGAAAAAAAAAAGTAAACTTGTTGGGTTGTGTCAAATAACAACAGGGCAGGCATCAATCAATTTGATAAGGGATCAGTTCACACATTTATTGAACACTAAAAGAGCAAAGAGTGTTATAATAATGGGATAAGGTTTGCACCTAACATATAGATAAAAACTGGATCACTGGTTTCTGGGCCCGATTATGGAAACTTATCCATGGCAATGTCATTTACTTGCAAGTGAATTTTAGTTTTTCGATCAATAATTATATTCATTTTGGGTTGACAAACCATGGGTAGAGAAGCAAAAGAGTTTGGGCTCGGAAGTAATATGTATTATGTGGTACTAGTAGCTGGCGCTGTGGTATGGCAATGTTCTTGCATCAGTAGCCTAGGTGTAATCTACTGTACAAGTTCACTCTTCAATGGCATTATGGGTGCTGCTCTTCTACCTCTCGCAGAAGCTGCAGCAGTGATTGCATACCATGAGACTTTCACAGGAGAGAAGGCCATGTCCCTGGCACTTTGTCTACGGGGTTTTACATCGCTCTTTTATGGAGAGTATAAAATGAAAATGAATGTGGACAATGGAGGCTATGCACCCTTGGCACGCACTACACCACAATTAGCTATTAATAGCATTTAATTATAGCGTTTTTTATACTTGTGTTATGATAAGCTCAATTTTAATGCCATTCCATTGATAAACCTAAGCTGGAACCAGAGGTCACTTTTTTTAGATCATGACACATGTTAATTTGTTAATTTTAAATAGTTATTTCAGTAGCTTTATTACATCTGTTGATCTGACTTTCAGTTTTCCTGGTTGCATAAGGACACCCTTATAATGGGAAAAGACCACAAGAAGAGCCGAAGAGCTTACAACGACATTCTGATTAACAGAGCTTGATATGCTTGAAAAATGTGGAAATTGGAGAGCAAAAGCAACGAGATGATGTTACAAGGCTGCAAAGAAAAAGACTGGGATATATGATGACAAGTAAGATTGATCTTATCACTGTTGTATTTTTCTCATAGATGTGCTTCATACGACTAAAATATAT
The DNA here is from genome assembly GCA_003290165.1 of Berberis thunbergii. Taxonomy (NCBI): domain Eukaryota; kingdom Viridiplantae; phylum Streptophyta; class Magnoliopsida; order Ranunculales; family Berberidaceae; genus Berberis; species Berberis thunbergii. The sequence continues at coordinate 46,843 of QNQO01002551.1, read as the reverse complement.
GTCATCTGTATTATATCTTCTCAGGTTCAATGATGAATCTGATGCGCAGAAGACAATCCTTCCACATTATGATGATCCTGTTGATGACGAGGTTAGCTCCATGCCCTAGCATTGGATCTTTGTAATACCTTGTAATATATAGGCATATATAGTAGATCATCTTTTTTTTTTTTTTTATTTGTTCAGGTTGTGACTTTAGATGAAAGTGGGTGTTTTACTGGCAAAGAAGAAGCTAGAAGAGGTAACTCTCAGCTCCTTCCCAATGTAATGTTGAATATAGGGGAATTTGTTGCGACAAATAATTAATTTCTAAGAGAAAAACTGTTACTGTTTCCAGCTTCTTTATCCTTATTTTTTCCCAATTTAAAATTGTTATATATTGTTTTCATCTTTTTTCCAAACAGTTTGCTTAACAGGCTAACGGATGCTTCTAGTTGGTCTGTTAGCCAGTTTACTTTTTCCTACATATTCAAGTTCCATTTTCTTCAAACATCTCTCATCATAGTGCAAAACTGATTCAGCTCAATATTTCAGGTACCATAATAATGACAATATCAAAAGATAGAGTAAAGCCTTCTCCTCTACCAGATAGTTGGAAGCTATCTGAGTATTTGCAACAGGTGTCATTCTTGGTAGTTACTTGGCAGTGATGACAATCATATTTTTTTTGGGCAGCATACAAGACAGATTTATTTCCGATACGAAGCTTCTTTTTTGGTTTTTTTTCCTCTGGGAACTGTGAATTTATATTTATCCCAACATTAATGTGCCTATTAATGTTCAATTTGATCATCGAAAAATCTCAATCTATTGAAGAATATATGTGAGTACTCTGATGTATATTTGGAAGCCATGGTTAGTTTGTCTATGATGAATATAATTTACCACACTCTCAGTTGTTCTGATTATCTCTCTTCGCTTGCTTCATAAATTTTCATCGTATATTCAAAGTTTCGAGTCTGCAAAAAAACAGCTCGAGATGATTATAGAAGGCTTGCATTAGCAATATACCTGCAAGTAAGCACAATCAGCCAGTTCCTCATCTTTGATACACGATCACGTAGTTGGTCTTTTCGTGAGCGTCCTGGTCTTTTGCTTGTTGTGGCTTTCTTGGTTGCACAGTTGGTGAGTAATTTGTATCAGGCAAATCTTGCTTCCTTTCTAATTTTTTATTTTCTTGGGCTTATCGACTTTTTCATGTGCAGATTGCTACTCTTATTGCGGTCTATGCTAATTGGGATCAGAAGGTATGGTTCTATTTTCTTATTTTCCTTTGGGTCATTATTTTTCCTAGATATTTTTTGTTTTGACATACATTATTTTGATTTTTATCGGTGTTACGTTTGAATGACATTGATTTTTAACAATCCAAAAGCAACTTGTATGGCCATCTCTCCAGCATTGATTTTTTTCTGATGCAGTCAATTCTCACTGGAGAGTCCCTTCCTGTCACAAAGAGGACAGGAGATGAAGTCTTTTTCTGGTTCAACCTGCAAGCAAGGAGAAATCGAGGCCAAACTGCCAATTTCCTAGTGGCAATGTCTTAGGTATACATTCTATTCTTTGTGTGTATGTTTGCATGATTTATTGCAAGGATCTAAATCTTTTTCATGAAACAGGTCCTTTTTTTGCATGAGTTCTGTACTTTAAGTAAGAGCTTGCAGTTGGTTCAGCAAGTTCAACTGCAGAGGGACTGTAGCAACAAGAGACACTTGATGCCCTCCCTAAAGCCATCCGATCCAGTATTTCACATTTTCTATTCTATTCTCTCGTTGACAAGTCATACTTGTTCCGAGGGGTATCAAATGACTTGCTTTTCCAGTTGGTAAGTCGTCATAATACCTCTGAGTTTGAAAGTATATTGTTTGATAATTCTCAAACTTATGACGCTAGATTCACTTGAAGGTTTCGGAGATGAAAGCCGAATACTTCCCTCCCAAAGAAGATGTCATTTTGCAGAATGAAGCTCCTACAGACTTCTACATACTAGTGACTGGTGTTGTGGTAATAACCAATATTCTTTTGTCAGTTTCTTGTTGTAGAGTTTATGATCTAGAAAGCCCTATAACGTGTTTCTTAATGATACTGAATTGTCCTCTTTTATGCAGGATCTTATCGTGCTAAGAAATGGAGTAGAACAGACAAGTCTGGTATTTAAGATCCTTTAAATAACCCATTATGACAGACAACTAGATACAGCTGCTTAGGAACTGAAATTGGCTATTTCTTGTTTGCCTTGATGAGTTGAGTTCATTCTTAGATGGACTAGTTGATGTTTGCAGGTTGTAGGAGAGGCTAAAATGGGAATCTTTACATGAACTATCTCCTACAGGTAACATTTACATGAACTATCAGCAAGTAAAATTTCTAGATGTATTAAACATCCATACACTATTGAAGAATTGTAAACTACATGGCATACCCTATTGAGGTGCAATGTAGCACATGGACGTGTTCTCTAAATGTACTCGAACTGGTGTATGGTGCAGCATATGAAAGAGCTCAATGACTCGATGATGGATGGAGTTTTATTGAAAACAGAGGACATGCTAGCTTATGGTAGGACGGACCTCCCACTTACTCTGAGCTTTGCAACCATTAGAGGGGATGATCTTCTGTTGCACCAGTTACTTAGACGTGGTTTGGATCCGAATGAAGCAACTTCAGATGAATGTGATAAAACTGAGCTGAATACCCAACGTGAGTTAAAAAGATTCAATATGGGCTGAAAATATCTTTCAGATTACAGTGCTGTGGTCAATTTTCTTTTGGCGTCTTATAAATGGACTAAAACTATTAGGCTGTGAAATATTTCTTATCAGATATCTACTTTTAATAACTGTACATCATTTCTATATGTTACATGGTTTCTCATGTCCAATGCAACTTCAATGTTTCTCTTTCAACCCCTTATATCTGTCCTATTTTTTCCCCCTTCATGGCAATTTTTCAAGGGCTTTGTCAAGCATTATATTCTCTGGGTCAGGGGTTGATCTGCTCTTCTAACTGCAATATGGAAACTATAAGACAAGCTACCTTTCAATGCTTTTATATTCTTCAGCCCTCAGACAAAGGTTCAATGCTTCTTAGGGTATACTCCCTCTCTCGCATTTGGTGAAAGGAAAATACCATCTCACGTGTGTGTTAGATTTGCTTTTCATATTGCTCTATCCTAAATAAGCTTTTCTGGAATTTTGCAGAGGCTTGCAGGATCGGGGGAAATTCTACCCTTTACCGACGCCATTAAATCGATGACCTCTGCAGTACCAAACGAAATGCTACTTTCCATTCAATCCTTTTTATCAGGGTAGGTTTTGTTTCTTCCAAAATTGGAAACTATCCTACCTTGGTCCCTAGTCTTTTTTCTTTGTTTATTATATTTGTTTTCAATTTGATATCTGTGAGGCACATTCGAAATGCATATGAGTGCTCTGAAGAAGTTAAAGAAATATGAGATCCTTAATCATATTTTAACATTCTATAGTGACTTGTTGGATTTGACACAATGAAAGACAAAAATAGCCAGTGTTGAGTTGCATGGATCTCTCCCAATATCACTGAATATCAGTGTACTAAAAATCGGTCTAGGCGGTCGCTTAGGCGGCGCCTAGGCGCTAGAAGGTGGAAAACTGCCCAGATTAATGCCTGGGCGGCTGTCTGGGTGGTCTGGGCGGGTCTAGGCGGTCTAGGCGGTCTGGGAGATTTTTTATTTTTTTATTTTTTATTTTTTATTTTTTTATTTTTTTATTTTTTTATTTTTAATAAGGTTGATTGTGTTCTTATTTTATTTTTCTTTTCTATTTTTTAGAAATAAACTATTTAATTATTTTTTTAGAAAATCTCGGGAATGGGCTTTGATGATGATAATGATGATATGTCTAAATGTAGCGAAGGATGATTACTTAATGGAATTCTCAAAGGATCTGCCGGTACCAATTTTACTAATGTAGATTTCATCAAACATAAATGATGTTATTCATGCAATTTGAAGAAAAATAAAAGAGTACACAAATTCAAATTTATATAAAGTACCCATCATGACGCTTACATCATATGGTACTATATGAGCCTAAAATATGAGTTGTGGACAATATAGCAGGCAGGCACCGAATCTAACCTGATGTATTAATATGGTAGCTGAAACATACTTCGAGTTCTTCTACATCTACTTCAGAAAAAATTAGAATTGCGCCCTAATTTGAGTCACATTTAAGTCTAGCAGTAGCACGAATCTTCATTTATTTTCTTACTACTTCCCGAGTTCCATCCATGTAAGTTTTGTTTTTCTCCCTCTATAGCCTTCTACTGCCTAAGTGCTCGTTACTGCTGGTCTTCTTTGTGTGCACTGTTTCCAACAACCTTGTAAAATCTTGTGTGGATCTGTATGATATGGATTCTCACAGTTTTGTATCTGCTGACATGACACTGGTGGCCTGTTTGGTAACAATACCTGAACTAGATTAGCCTGGAAGATTATTACTTCTTTCAGCACTCTAGTGTTCAGCTGTCTATAATACAGTAGATAGATTTCCATGTCAACATTTACTTTGTTGTTTTCATGATTCATATATAGTATCTATTCCATTGGTTAAAGTTGGGATTTTCTTTTTCAGAAGGAGTTAAGAGATTACAACCCTCTTCTTCATGAAAGAGGCTTCCATCCAAAGTTAAACTTGCTTGTGAAAGAGAGCCTGCACATTGGGTATGACTATTATTGTTGGCCCTTGTCGCTGTACCATGGATGATATTGTGCGCTAAAGCTTTTTCTTTTGAAGAAATAACATCAAGAGGTACATCCTTAAACCAACATCAACAAATATTGAAGGAAGGGGAGAACCAAAGCAATGAAGTTGGGAATTGTAAAGGATTGTAACTCGATGTAATACATTATCTTTATCATTCAGCTGAAATAAATGTAGTTTGATCTTGCCTTTCAAAAAAAACAAATGTAGTCTGATCTTTATTATTTGATAGATTTTGTGACTCGATGTAATACATTATCTTATTAATTACATTATTACTTTGCCTCCATTGATGGAAATGTTTAAGTTTGGCGCATTTAAATTTGTACTTTCTAGAAATAAAACTTATAAGATGTAATAAAAAGTCATTTGATAGCAAATATATATATATATATTTCTATGTATACTTACCATAGCGTTTTTGAAATGTTATGGTATAGTCTACCATAGCGTTTTTGAACCGCTATAGTAGAGTCTACCATAGCATTTCTGAAATGCTATGAAAGGCCAACTTGCTATAGCATTTTAAAAATGCTATAATAGACTGGCAGACACAATGTTTTTAATGGCCTTTTTTCTTGTAGTGAATTTCAATACTATTGGGATATTGTTAGGCTGGATGTCTGGGAGGCAGCCGAGGCAGCCATGGTTCTCTTACTGCCAGTTTTGTTGCACTAATCCCTAAGAGGGAAGGTCCTCGATCTTTTGCAAATTGCAAACCTATTAGCCTTTTTAATGCAGTTTACAGAAAACATTGATTTTGCTAAAAAAAATTGATGAGTTTCATTGGGAAGAAGGTTCATGGGAACAATGTCATTTTAAGTTATACATGGAAAGGCATATGATAGATTGGAAATGGGGCTTCCTTTTTGTAGTTTTTGCATAAGGGAATTCTAAATGTCGAGGAAACCAGCGAGGAAACGAGCGAAGAGAAAGACGTGGCAGGTTGGGAGCTGTCCACCCCGCTCGGGATGCATGCAAAAAAAAATTACTGCACGCATCCCGAGCGGGGTGGACGGCTCCCACCCCGCCACGTCCCTCTCCTCGCCCGTTTCCTCGCTCTCTAACCTCACTCAGTATAGGTTAGGCTTTAATACTAGATTTTGCTTTATAGTATCTAATTGTATCTCCAAATGCAGCTTCTCTATGTTGTGTAAGGTTGATATGAAGGATGGTTTTGGTCATCCTAGGGACTTCGACATGGTGATCCTTGTCTCCGCTTATACTTGTGATCGAAAATTCTAGGGATCAATGGAGGGAATGATGGAAAGGGGCGAGGGATTGGTGGAAGCCACTCATCCGCCTCGAGATAAGCAACATCGTACATCTCATAGCTGATGCACTTATCTCGAGGCGGATGGGTGGTTACCACCCATCCCTCGCCCCTTTCCTTGCTCCCTAGAAGGGTTGTACTTGTGATAGTTGCTAAAGTTCTTAGAGGGGGCCCAAAAACCATTTTCTTAGGAGGAGATGGGTTTTTTTTGGACTTTTCTAGCTGGCCTGGGTTGACTGCCTGGGTGGGTGAATTTACACTTTTGCCCCCTCCTTTTTAAACACTTTTTTCAAAAAGGTTGTTAAAGAGGGGGGGCAAAGGTGTAAATTCGCCCCCCCCCAGGCAGTCAACCCAGGCCATTTAGAATTTCTGGTTTTTTTTGGATTGAGGGGGGTTCATGCACACAAAGCATAGGACTCACTCATGTGCATCAAGGGGACCGTTGGATTAAAGTAGAAATAATCTAATGACTCTCATTAAATCACACATCAATCACTCCACTCTCTTTCTCTTCTCTCTCGTTAAACCACATATTACCTTTTTCTCTCTCTCATTAAATCACACGTTACAACAATAAAAGAGAAAGCACATAATGAAAGAGATTTGGAAGGGAAGATGTCTGGAAGAGGCAAAGGAGGCAAGGGGTTGGGAAAGGTTTATGAAGGCAAGAGTTCTCATCTTGTTGCCTGAAACAGCGTGTTTCATCTCATCACAAAGGAAATATGTTTCAATCACAACACAACTACTCGTTCTTGGAAGATGGTGATACATGCAACTCCATTTAGGTTGTATGCATAGTGCACTGATGTTTATCAAGATTTGAAGACTATGATTAGCAGCAACAACAATACATGAAGATTAAACATACAACACTCTTTCACATGATGCTTACAAATGCAATATGTAGTGGTAAGAGTACAGTAATTTCATTAGGATCTTGTTTGTTGTTTGGAAAAGCTTGTGATAAGAACTCACATGATTTTAGCCCCCTGTTTACAGGTTATTATATAGTTTGCAAACTACATTTCACATGCACTTTTGATGATCAATCACACCAGCATATCTTGCAACTTCTCTATGAAGTTGTTCATATAAGATGTCTCAAAACCTTCCTTCATTAACACATCCTTCCACACAACATGATTGTGCCTCACTTCATTCTCGACTTCACTCTCCATTCATCACCAATTCAACTACCTTGCACACACCCTCCTTACTAAACCAGCCATCCTCTAAGCTCATCTCCACCTCCACCGCACTGATGGGTGCTTTAGTATTAATTTTTGTTGAACCCAACCCCTAAAAACATTTGAAACGAAAATAGTTATTAAAAATAACTTTTGATATTTCAGAATTCAGATTTACAAATATTTGTACGGGCACTGTACCAGATTCATTTTCTAAATAAAAACAACAGAAAACCAATTTGTAGAGACATATAATCAAACCCTTTAGAAACAAAACACAAAAACGCTAGGTAGGTTAGGAAACACAAATATTCACTTCCGTTCCAACGGCTGCTTGTGATGTTAACATGTGTAACGTGAGCAATCTTGAACTAGTCTTCTCCCTTGTCCTTCTGGCATCTTCTCTCTAGCTCATCATTGCAACCGTGAATGCTCAAACATTCCAAAGCAGTGAGGTTTTGCAGCTTTTTTGGCAGCACTTTGCGATTCTTGCAACCATCAAGTAACATAATCTGGAGGGACTTTAGAGAACCTATCTACTCGGGCAAGTCCATCTCATTATCTTCTTGTTTTGACCAGCAACCCAGTATTAATAGTCTCCAAAGAATCATAGCGTGTTTTAACCCCACTAGAAAACCTCATCTCAACTTGGGCACTTCTATTAATTCAAGTCTTTCAAGAAGAGGTAGGTCCTCTTCAAAATCTTCCTCAGTAGACAATTCCAACTCTGGACAATCATGGATTTGCAACCTTTCCAAAAAAGTCTTATTAAACTTGGGCAAACGTTTCAAATTAGGACAATCGACAATGTCAAGGATTTCCAATGATGAGAGGCTTCTCGCTCCCAATGAAATCAACTCCTCACAACTCCAAATCTATAGAGTCTTCAATGTAGTCAGAAGAGGAGAAAGCGAGAATGATTTTGGTGGTTAAAGAAGTGCTTCTGATGAAGCCTGTAGTTAGGATTCGCGCATGAATTTGGTTAATGTCTCTTGATGTTGTGCAATTTTGGAAGAGAACAAGAGTTGGAAGTGTTGACTTCCATGGCTGCTGATTCGAGTAAAAAGCATGAACTTGCATGCTTGCTTGTTCACTCTCACTTTCTCCTCTCGTCTCAAAATCTCTTGATATGAAACAGATAAGATACTAGAGGGAGGTAATGTGTAAACCAATGAGAGAGAAGAGAGAGAGAGAGAGAGAGTAGGGTGATTGATGTGTGATTTAATGAGAACCATTAGATTATTTATATTTTAATCCAACGGTCCCTCTTATGCACATGAGGGGTCTTGCGATTTGTGCGCATGAGTCCCCTTCAATCCTGGTTTTTTCTGCAAGCCTCTTATATGTGCACCTGTCACCCACTTATTGTACACAAATGACTCACTAGATTTCCTGAATAGAAAAAGAAGAATCTATGACGGGATGTATTAATTTTGAGCAGTTATACATGGCGAGGAAACGAGCGAGGACATGAGCGAGGGGAGGGAGGTGGCGGTCCCCACTCCGCCACCTCCCTCCCCTCACTCGTTTCCTCGCCCACTTCCTCGACATTTAGAATTTCTGATTAATTTTCTCAATGGGTATTGTGCGGTGTCAGGTAATAAGATTCAGGAATTCTAAATGTTGAGGAAGCAACCGAGGGAGGGAGTGAGGGAAGGAGGGGACCGTCCATCCTTTGGAGATGCGTGCATAAAAAATGATGGCACACATTTCGAAGGGGATGGACGGTTCCCTCCTTCCTTCTCTCCCTCCCTCGTTGGCTTCCTCGACAGGTAGAAGCACTTTTTTTTTAAGGGTGTTTTTTAGTTTGACTCTTAGTTTATGTCTAATTGAGTTTGTTACTAATTTAGAAAATTAATTCAGTTTAAACCCAAAATTTAATAGTCAACTATGTTGACTATCCTTGACTTGTTTCATCATCATCATCATCATCAAAGCCCATTTTCAAGATTTTTGGGGTAGGCTACATGGATTTTGGTTCTCCAAGTAGTGCGATCTTCCCACATTTCCTCACCTAATCCAAGCTCAATGATATCTTCATTCACCGTCTTCATCCAAGTTTTCAACGGTCGTCCCCTCCGTCTACACCCTCCATTAACTTGTCAATCTAAACATTTTCTAATTGGCGTCGTGCTTGGTCTCCTCCGCACATGATCAAACCAAGTTAAACGTCTTTCTCTAATTTTTTCCTCTATGGGCGCTACACCTAAGCATCTCCTAATTATTTCATTTCTAATTTTATCCTTACGAGTTTTACCACACATCCACTTTAACATACGCATTTTTGCTATTGCCATCCTATGCGTATGTTGTCCCATAGTAGCCCAACATTCTAAACCGTATATGGCTGGTCGAACAATTGTCTTATAGCATTTCTCTTTTAGCTTTGCGGACATATTTCTATCGCATAATAATCCTGACGTCATTCGCCATTTCAACCAACCAGCTTTAATCCTGTGGTCTACATCTGCTCCAATAGTCCCATTCTTTTGAATTATAGACCTTAGATATCGAAAAGCCTCACACTCCGGGACATCGACACCTTCGATCTCAATTGCATTACTTCTCCCTCTTGGTTCACACCCAAAGTTGCACACTAGATACTCCGTCTTCGAACGGCTAATTCTAAAACATTTACTCTCTAAAGCCTCCCACCACTTAACTAATTTCTAACCTAAACCTGCACTAGTCTCATCCATTAAGACAATATCATCTGTAAATAACATGCACTAAGGTACATCTTCTTGCAGATATCTCGTCAACTCAAAATACAAAATTACTCTTCACATGAGACAACAAGTCTAAAACATATCAAAATGTCATCTAAAAGTCATGATTATTTTTGCAAAAATTCTAAAATACACTGGGATTTTACCTGGGATTTCGCCTGGATGGTGCTAGGCACGTGCACCATCCACGCATGCCAGGCACGTGTGATTAAAGTGGACAAAAAAACCAGAAGGAGAAGCTTAAGCATTTGTTCTTCGATTTGGGTACCCATAAACCCTAGATCCCCAATCAGCTCAAGCTTAGAAACCCTAGATCCTTAGAAACCCTAGATCCAATCGGCTCGCAAGTAAACGGGTACACGGCTGCGAGATCATCTTGCCACCAATCGGCTTCAGCGAACTGGGTCATCTCCTCAATCGGCTTCAGCGAACTGCGACACCTCAAAACCAGAAATTACACCCTGCCTTTGTGTTGTGTTCTTCAAGGGTTCAAACTACCTTCAATTAGCGAACTGGGTCATCTCCTCAATCTCTAATTTCTAAAGGTTAGACCTTTTCATCTCCTTCTCTGTCTGAGCTTTTTTATATAAAAATAAATATAAAAAACCCATACTTTTGTTTCAGTTTCTTATAGAGGTTATTACTTAATTTCATGTTGTTACATTGCAAAAAAAAACATTTTTCTTGTTACTGTTAAGAATCGCCACTAGGAGAAATTGTTGTGGACTGTTGAGCTTCAAGTTGAATGTGTCTGCAAAATATGTATGTTCAGGCTTATTCATAAGGTCGATGTTTGTGTATATAATGTTCTATTTAGTTTGTAGCACGTATTCATTATGGGGACAAATGATCAAAGCCAAATGGATTTTTCTTTTTTGATCAATCAAACAGAAGGAGAATACTTTCCAGCATAACCCCCACATTACCCCAATGCCAAACTAGAGATGCAATTTATTTGTTGTTTCTAATGCAATTTCCGAATGCTATGAGGTTGAACACTATAAAAACAAACATTTCAGGTTGAACACTATAAATGCTATGAGGTTGGCAATTTATTTCAGGTTGAACACTATTTTTTGTATTAGAAATCGCATTAAAGGACAAGAACACTATAAAATGTATTCTTGTCCACTATAAAATTGGATAAGAATACCCGTATAACAGTGTTGAGGACAACCTCATAGCATTCATAGTGTTGCATTTTTTATAGTGTTGAACATTTCAGGTTGAACACTATAAATGCTATGAGGTTGGCAATTTATTTCAGGCTGTCCACTATTTTTTGTATTAGAAATTTTAGTATGAGGTTGTTTCTAATGCAATTTCTGAAATGTAACTCAGTGGTTTTTTTCTGAAATGTATTTTTTGTTGTTTTTGTTGTTTCTAATGCAATTTATTTTTATGTATTCTTGTCTGTGTCACCCCAACTAACATCTGTTACTTTGCCAACGCAGGAATGGCATACGTAGCTTATGTTGTTTATCGTGGGCATGTTCCTGACATTTATGTTACTTGGTCAAATTGCGCACTACAAGTAAACGGGTATGTGGATGTTGTCTATAAGGGTTTCAATTCACTTGAAGAAGCGGTTGAAGATTATGAAATGTGGAAGGAGCAGGAGGCGAGAAGAGAAAGAGAACAAGCGTTGAGAAGAGAAAGAGAACAAGCGTCGAGAAGAGAGCACCAATCAAGAACAAGAACAAGGGAGTCAAGAACAAACGACACTGAAGAAGTGGTGGACCAACCCAATAATGCTCCCGAGGGTCGTCGCAATCAAGCTCATGAAAATCAAGTCAATGATACTTGGGCTTTTACTAAGGACCTAATCAACAGTATATTAGTAGTAGTTTTATTAATTCTTGTACTTTTGTTTTTTAAGGTCTTGGATAGTATGTGAGATGTAAATGAATATGTTTTGGATGGTAAATGAATTTTAAGATCTTGGATGATATATTATTCTGTTTTGTTATTTCAATGTTGCTATGTTGTTGTTTGCATAAAACTGACAATGTTGCTATGTTTATGTATGGTGCTTATGTATGGTGCTATGTTTTTATGTTGAAAAATCAGTGTTTGCATAAAACTGCAGTGTTGCTATTGTCTTGGTGTCAGGATCTTGGTGTTTGCTGTCAGGATCTTGGTGTTGAAATGATATGGTGTTGCTATGAGAAAACAGAGAAAACAAAGACAGAGATATTGCTATTATCCTACAGAGACAGAGTTCCTACAATGTTGCTATGTTGCAATGTTGCTATCAGAATTGCTATCAGAGACAGAATTCCTGACAGAGTTCCATATCAAAATTTCTATGTTGCAATGTTACTATCAGAATTGCTATCAGAATTGTTGACAGAGTTTCTATCAGAATTGCTATCAAAATGCTATGTTGCTATTTGATGACAGAGTTTCTATCAGAATTGCTATCAGAATTGTTGACAGAGTTCCTGATCAAAATTTCTGATGAAATTCTGAAAATTTATGATGAACTTTCTGACAGAGTTTCTGATGAAATTTCTATGGTGTGAATTTGAAAATTCTGATAAAAATTTCTAACAGTCTGCACAGATGAAGATTAGCATGAACAGTGGAAATGTTTTTTGAAAAAACACTGGATATTTTCTGAAAAAACAATGATAAACACTATGATACTAAAAATTTCTTACAGTAAACACTGGAAAAACTGAAAAACACTGAAAATTACATACCAAATTATACAAGTTTACACCCTGAAAAACTGAAATTACACCCTGAAAATCCGACATTACACCCTGAAACACTGAAAATTACATGAAACTCATGACTTGCAACAATGAAACTGCATGAACTGGATCCTCAACGCTTCCATATGTCTGACACTATGTTTGAATGATCTCTTTCAGGGTTGGAGAATTCATTTGCAATATCTGTACAATCTCTGTACGACTCCATGTCGTTGCTAGAAGTTGGTCGCTGCAAAAATAATGATTAAGGCTTACAATCTTTATGTTGTTGTTAAAATGACAATAAACATGTAAATTATGTACCTGTGATATAAGTGAGTAAACCTGACCAAGTCCACTAGGTTGTGAATAATATGACCCATACTTTCACCCTTCAAAACGACAAACACGTTAATCATAGCGGGGAAAATCTAAAGTGAATAATCTTTGTACTAAAGACAAACCTGTGTAGCTGAAAGAAGTGTCATAAATTGTGAACTTTCAAATCCAACTTGGGTAGAACCCTACAAATGACATTTCAAATTAAAAATATATTATCTTGAATTGAAAAAATATATATATTCATTGAAGCAAAACAAACAGGTAAACCTACCAAATTATTCTCTTTTTGTGTTACTGTCTTCTTCTTCTTCTTCTTCTTTTTACAGGTTTTTTCCGTTGTAGATTGCATCCTCGAAGTAGAACGTCGTCCTTTGCAACGAACATGCAATGGACTATGAATTTCAGCACTACTTTTAGCGCCAACTTCGAACAACCCTTCTGGCTCAACATTGACATCACCATCACCTTTTCATATCTTTAGTTCACGAAGCTTCATTTGTATCCACTGTTTAACATTGTTTGTCTCCTTTTGATCATCGGAAGCTATGTCAGCCATTTCATAAAAGAGACTGCACATCTCATCAAACCATTCATTTTCAGGCTTCATTGCCCAATCTGAATATACAATTTTAACCTTCTTATGACACCTCTTAACATCTTTCCTCCACCTTCGAAGAATAAATTTTTCTAGTAAAACATTAATCCTCTTTTGAGACAATACCGATAAAATATGTTTGAATAAAATCCCCGTAAACTCAAACAACTGACAATTGCACTGAATATTGAAGTCGTCATTATTAAAATAAACCTTAAAAATTGATTGATCTGTATGCGCTTCCTATCAACCTGTCTTCCGAAACATAATAAACTTGAAAGTCATCCAACTCGTTGACATGATTAACTGCACAACATAATCTTCCTGCAATCTCTGTTTGAAACTCCTTAAATTTATTTGTGGTGTAGGCAGCTTGAAATTTTTTCTCAAATTCGTTCGGAGTAATGCAAGGAAGCCAACGGTTAAAGGATTTAAAGTCTTCTTCAACTTCTTTTTGAACCTTACTTCGTAGTGCATTCTCATATTGTTCTACAAATTGCTTTAGAGTGGTCTTTGAATTTACATAACCATCGAAGAAAGCATTCATACTTTCACTCCTTTGTGTTGAAGACATTTCTGCCCAAAAAGTATTCCTCTGAAATATTGGTACCCAACGAATTCTTTCATTGTATAATCCACTCAACCAATTATTATTTTGAAGGTTAAATTTCTCAATGAACCCATATCAATATTCTTCAAACTCTTTATGAGACAGGGAATCATAAACTGCTCGTTGCATTGCAAACTTTATAGCCTCATATTGATTGCAACCCGAAAGTTTTTCAGGCAACTTTTTCATAATATGCCATAGGCACCATCTATGGCGTGTGTTGGAAACAGTGTTCTAAAAATCGCTAGGCGCTAGGCGGGCGGCGAGCAGGTGTCTAGCGCCCAGGGGCCTAGGCGAGCGTCTAGGCGGTCTTAGGTTTTGTATTATAACTTTAATAATTTATAAAAGTTAAGCATAATACCTTATCAATTACATCCAATTTAATGCCAATATACATATGCAAAATTTAAAAACATGAAAAATTAACAATTGTGAACAAAATTTATTAAAACTCAAATGACTAAAGTTGGTCATGATGGGTACTTTATATAAATTTGAATTTATGTAATCTTTTCTTTTTCTTCAAATTGCATGAATAACCTCAGTTATTTTTTATAAAATCTACATTAGTAAAATTGGTACCGGCAGATCCTTTGAGAATTCCATTAAGTAATCATCATTTGCTATATTTAGACATATACTGAATAAAAAATAATTAAATAGTTTATTTCTAAAAAATAGGAAAGAAAAATAAAATAAGAACACAATCAGCCTTATTAAAAAAATAATAAAATAATAAAAATGGCCCAGACCACATAGACTCCGCCAAGGCCGCCCAGACCCACCCAGACAGCCCAGAACCGCCCAGATTTCCCGCCTAGCCATTAATCTGGGCGGTTTTCCACCTTCTAGTGCCTAGGCGGCCGCCCAGGCCGATTTTTAGAACACTGGTTGGGAAACACAATTTCGATGGCTCTTTTCATTGCTCTATCCTGATCAGTGATTATAGCATCTGGAGCACGATCATTCATACACACGAGCCAAGATTTGAAAAGCCAAACAAACTCTTCTACTGTCTCACTACAGATCAATCCACATCCAAGAAGTATTGACTGACCGTGATGATTCACCCCAACAAAAGGAGCAAATGACATTTCGTACTTATTAGTTAAGTACGTAGTGTCAAAAGTAATGGCATCACCAAACTCCTTGTAAGCTGCTCTACTCCATGCGTCAGCCCAAAATACATTTCTTAATCTCCCTGTTTCATCCAAATCCATCAAATAGAAAAATTCAGCATTGTTGGCTTGCATATTTTGAAAGTAGTTATGAAGTGCCGACGCATCCCCCTCACCAAGTCTCAACTGCCTTATTTTATGTAGATAGTTGTAACAATCTTTTTGGGAAAATGTCATATTATCATTCCCATCAGCTTCAACCACACACGAAGTAAAACTCTTATTTGGCCTAATGCCCGCCCTATCATTATATTCAAGTCTCTTCTTCACATATTGGTTCATAACTCGATTTTTAGAATAATATCTCGATTTTCCAGTGCTCAAATCATGATTGTGATCATCATTTACTGTTGTCACTTTCACTGTTCCATCAGGGCGTATACGACCTCTAATCTTAGCCTTACAACCACATCTACCCATGGGACGCAATTTTATAACACTTTCTGCTTTGCTTTTTGAAATCCCAGTCCGACCACATGCAAGAATAACATATCTAGAATTTCCATCCACATTTTTTTCAGTCGCCCTTACTCTCACTGGAAATCCTTTTTTATTACCATAATCATGATAATACGACTGAAACTCTTCAATATTGTTAAATTCCATCCCTATGCAAGGCTCTTTTATCTCATCTAAAAATTCTTCATTTTCCATACATTCATTATTTTCTAATGTATTCATCCCTGAAAATATGAAAAATTCAACACAAGCAAAACCCCATTAAATCTCTAATACTACTATACTGAAGTTAACAATAATATATATATAGGCTAACAATTGCTAATCATACAACACTCAGGAAATCCTAAAATGTTACTAGGCTAACAATCACAAATTTTGAAATTAGCTAATTATTTAGGATTTTAATATAAATACAGTTGCTAATCATTGAGGTTAAAAGACATTTTTACAGTAGCATCCAAACTGGTTGTTTTACATCATTTTCAATTTATTTCCAAGCTACTTATCGTTTTTTATTTAACTTAACATTTTATTTTTCTATTTTAAAGATCTATTTCCTTCCTATTTGTCGACTAGGGATAGCATTTCCTTCCTATTTTAACTTAACATTTTATTGATCTATTTTAAAGATCAAATTGATTCGGTTTGGTTGAATCAAAGTGAAAATCACCAAATTGATTCGGTTTGGTTGAAAGAAAGGGATAGCATTTCAAAATCAAAATGAGAGAAAGAAATGGAGAAAAATACCTTTGTGTTGTGTTCTTCTTGGATTGGATTAGATTGATATGGATTGGATTGATTACACAAATAGATCTAGGGTTTTGTTGAAGAAGGTCTGCTTGCTAGAGAAAATTTCTTCTATGTCGATTTGGGTTTTTTTTTTTTTTTTTTTGCTCACCTTTAATCCCACGTGCCTGGCATGCGAGGAATGGTACACGTGCCTAGCACCATCTAGGCGAAATCCCAGGTAAAATCCCAGTGCGCCCTAGCATCTCTCTTTGGTAAATCTCGAAGCGATCATAAACTATTTGAAAAAAATTATATTGTCATCTTAAGGCCACGATTATGTTGTCAGAGCTCCTTTCTGACAGACAAATGATAAAGCCTCTTTGGAAAAAATTATTTTGATCAAATAGTGGAGCGCCTTCTAAGTATAAAACTTTGCTTATTAAATACCTCAGGGTTCCTATTATCCAAAGGACATTGTAGGTTCAGTTTCCTTGGTGAATTGGTTCAGAAAATTCAAAACAATGTACAAGGTTGGAAGGCTCCCTTACTCTCCTTAATAACCAAAGCGAAATGGGTATCTGCAATTTTTCGTCAATGGTTGCAAAAAAATCGAGAAATTTTCAATAAATTCACCGAAACTCGGTCGATCCGATCGATCTCAGCCAGTCAGCCAACTCAGTCTTCTTGTGATCGATCTCAACTAGTCAGCCTGCTTAGTCTTCTCCATCTCGAATTTCATAATGCGAAGTCTTCTCCATCAGAAACTCCATCGATTCGATCGATTTCAGCCTCAGCCTTCTCCACTCAAACTCCATCCTGCTCAGTGTTCTCCATCTTGAATTTTTTTCTATCTAATCCTCTGTTGATGGTTCAGTCCTTAATTTGTAGTAGTTTGTACCCCTATCTTATCCCACGAAAATTCTAAAGTGCACTGGTATCTCAACAACAACCAAAGGCATTCTCGATCTGATTTTAACCTAAAAAAAGGGGAGAAAATTGCTCAGAGAAAGGGGATCTGAGGGAGAGGACGAAGGGAAGAGGAAGAGGAAAGGAGAGGAAGGGAAGAGGAACTCGTTCTGATTTTAACCTTAAAAAGGGAAGAGGCAGAGAAAGGAGAGGGTTCGCTCGAGAAAACCTTTCGCTCGACTGTAGGAGAAGCTTAGATAAAGGAATTGAAGAGGAAGACCAGGGTTCGCTCGATAAGGAGAACTGGAGGATAAGCTCGAGAACTGAAGGAGAAGCTCAAGTGGAGTTCGACAACTGAAGCTCGAAAAGGGGTAAGTTCCAACTGTTGTTCTCCTGCTCCTTCTGCAAATGTTAGGTTAGCTATGTGATAGAGCTTGTTACAGGTGATGAGATGAGAAAGATGAAGTGCGATAAAGTTGATATTTGACCATCTTGGTTCTTTGAATAAGCTTGCTTCATTTTGGATGCTAATAGAGATTGTTGTCTTCTTCAATGCCGATCAGACATCACTCTCTATTCAAGCATGCATATATTTATGGAGAGCTTTTCTAGCTGGCCTGGGAAACCAGCGAGGGTGCTGTCTGGGAGGGGGTGAAACTACACTTTTGCCCCCTCCTTTTTAAATACTTTTTTAAAAAGTTGTTAAAGAGGGAGGGGCAATAGTGTAAATGCGCCCTCTCAGGCAGTCAACCTCGCTGGATTTCCCAGGCCATTTAGAATTTCTGATTTATGGAACTTACTTGTGTGACTTTTGAGTCAATAAAGGCAAAATGTCTATTTTTTCAAGGTCAGTGCTTGTATTGCAACTGGTCATGGTAGTTCCCTCTATGGCAATCACCCTTGCCAATAATACATCCATTAATATATGATTATGACAATCCATTTTATACGTGACAATCCATTTTTGTCAACGCAGGAGTGGCATACGAAGCGTACGTTGTTTATCGTGGGCGTGTTCTTGGGGTATATGTGACTTGGCCAGGTTGCGCACTACAAATAAACGGGTACAAAGGTTCTGTGTACAAGGGTTTCAAATCAGTTGAACAAGCCTATGAAGATTACGAGATGTGAAAACTATCGGAAGAGGACAAATTAGAGCACAAGGCGAGAAAAAAAAAATGAGGCGAGAAGAGAGCACCAGTAAAAAAACAAACGACACCGAAGATGTAGTGGACCAACCAAATAATGCTCCTGAGGGTCGTGGCGATCAAATTCATCATCAAAGAGATGAAACAACAGTGAACGATCCTTGGGCTTTTACGAGGGACTTATTGAACAGTATATTGGTGGTAGTTTTATTGATTCGTGTACTTATCTTTTTTAAGATTTTGGATGGTATGTACTTGTGAATGATTACTGGGTTTGAGTTGAAATTGTATATAAATTTTCAATCTTGTTCATTCAAAGTTGATTAGTATGTATTGCAAATGTGTTGTAAGTCTCATATTTCATTATTTGGGACCATGTTGGGTGCTTGTAGGAGTGATTAGTTTGTAAGCCTAATATGCTTGACCGTACTGAGTATTTTTAAAGGTCATACACCATTGGTTTAACTCAGTACAGTTGAACCTTGGTAGCACCATATTGTAGCAATAAAAAAAAACCGAATCAATCAAAATAACACCATATTGTAGCACCATTAACACCAATAGCACTATATAGCACCATTAACACCATATAGCACCGAAAAATATGACAAAATAACTGAATCAATCAAAATAACTACTGAAAGCACCCCAAAAACTGCTGAAAGCACCAAAATTGTAGCAAATTAGCACCATGTAGTACCAATACTGAATCTCCAAACTAGCACCAAAACTACTAAAAAAAAACTAGTACCAAAACTGCTATTGCAACCTAAAAAAGAACTAATATTGCAACCTGATAACAAAACTATAAAATCTGATAAACTCCCATTACAATTATAAAACCTGATAAACTCCCATTACAATTATAAAACCTGACATAAGAGTTTACACTTTGAAATTATTAAACTCTTCTACAACCTGAAATTAGCATACCAATCTGAAATTACACCCTGAAATATTGGAATTACACCCTGAAAAACTGGAATTACACCCTGAAAACCGAAATTACACCCTGAAACACTAGAAATAACACCTTGAAAAATTAGAAATTCATGAACTCCATGAACTGCAATCATGAACTACAACCATAGAGAAAAATGGATCATCAACGCTTCCATTTCTTTGTCACTATGTTTAAATGATCTCCTTCAGGGTTGGAGAATTCAGATAAAATCTCTGAA
Organism: Berberis thunbergii; assembly: GCA_003290165.1. NCBI lineage: Eukaryota > Viridiplantae > Streptophyta > Magnoliopsida > Ranunculales > Berberidaceae > Berberis > Berberis thunbergii. The sequence goes on along the minus strand of QNQO01002551.1, from coordinate 27,062 downwards.
CTCCATGTCGTTGCTAGAAGTTGGTCGCTGCAAAAATAAATGTTAAAGGCTTACAATCTTTATGTGGTCGTTAAAATGATCTTAAGTAGGTAAATTACATACATGTGTTATAAGTGAGTAAATCTGACCAAGTCCATCAATTGTAACACTAGGTTGTGAATAAGATGACCACATAATTTCATCCTTCAAAACGACAAACACGTTAATCATAGTGGGGCAAATCATAAGTGAATAATCAATGTACTAAAGACAAACCTGCGTGTTAAGATTCAATTGACCATATGGCTCAACATTGTTTGAAAGATGTGTCATAAATTGTGAACCTTTAAATCCAACTTGGGTATAACCCTACAAATGACATGTCAAATTAAAAATATATTTTCTTGAATTGAAAAAAAATATATATTCATTGAAGTAAAACAAACAAGTAAACCTACCAAATTATTCTCTTTTTGTGTTTCTTTCTTTTTCTTCCTCTTTTTACAGACTTTTTCCATGGTAGATTGCATCCTTGAAGTAGAACGTCATCCTTTGCAACGGACGGCCAAACGGACTATGAATTTCACCAGTACTTTTAGCGCCAACTTCCAACAACCCCTTCTAGCTCAACATTAACATCACCATCACCTTTTGATCTCTTTAGTTCACCAATCTTCATTTGTATCCAATGTTTAACATTATTTGTCTCCTTTTGATCCTCAAAAGCTATGTCAGTCATTCATAAAAGAGACTGCACATCTCATCAAACCGTTCATTTTCAGGCTTCATTACCCAATCTAAATATACAATTTTAACCTTCTTATGACACCTCTTAACATCTTTCCTCCACCTTCGAAGAATAAATTTTTCTAGTAAAACATTAATCCTCTTTTGAGACAATATCGATAAAATATGTTTGGATAAGATCCCCCTAAACTCAACAACTGACAATTGCACTTAATATTGAAGTCGTCATCATTAAAATAAACTTTAAAATTGATTGATCTAAATGCCATTTCCTATCAACCTGTCTTCTGAAACATAATAAACCTGAAATCCATACTCCTCCATGACATTATTAACTGCACAACATAATCTTCCTGCAATCTCTTTTTGAAACTCCTTAAATTTATTTGTGGTGTAGGCAGCTTGAAATTTTTACTCAAATTCGTAAGGAGTAATGCAAGGAAGCCAACGGTTAAAGGATCTAAGGTATTCATCAACTTCTTTTTGAACCTTACTTCGTAGTGCATTCTCATATTGTTCTACAAATTGCTTTAGAGTGGTCTTTGAATTTACATAACCATCAAAAAAAACATTCATACTTTCACTCCTTTGTGTTGAAGACATCCTTGCCCAAAAAGTATTCCTCTGAAAAGTATCCCTGCCCAAAAGTATTCTCAATGCAACTCAAAGCGTGTAAAAATAATTACAAACTAGTAATATACAAATGACACTACACCACTAAGGTTACTTCATACAACATGAAGAGAGAACAACTTTAGGAAACCACATGCTTGCTAATTGCATGAAAAAAGTGCTCATATTATGAACTGATCTAACATAACAAAAACAAAGAACAATAAGATTTCCTCCCTGAAATGAAAGCAGCCTGCTAAAAAAATCAACAAAACTCTAATCTAAGAACACTATGGTCATTTGAGAAACAACAATTGGATAACCACAATGCAGCTTTTGACCTTTTAAAATTCGATTTGAAATGAAAATTTTCATCATTAACTCGAAAAAAGCTTCATGCATCTAATTCAATCACACAATTAAAATAGTAAAAAGAATCAAGCTTAACAGATTAGGAAATAAATGATACAGTCCCAAGTATGGGGCGTGAACATTAGTATGTCGAGTCAGTAAGCCAATGACAGAGAAGTGGCAGTGGTGGAGGAGACAGAGAAGTGATGATGGAGAGAAAGAAAGGGAGAAAAATGTCGGAGGAGTGGAGGACGACGGAGTTTGGAGCCCTAAACTCCTTTCGATGGAGGTAGCAGGGGTGGAGGAGGTGGAGTTTGGAGCCCTAATCCCCAATTGTTGTTTTCGCAGGTTTGAGAATGGTGTTTTCGATTTTTTTTTTTTTTTTTTTGCTCTTTTGATGCCCCTGAAGTGGCACGTGCCTGGCACACGCCAGACGAGATACCAGGCAAAATACCAATAGCAGATGAGTCTTGGACGATTCACTTTATACACATCAAGTTTGTGATCCAGCTCCAGAAAGTAAATTACCTCAATGAATTCCCCTAATAGCGGTCTAAGTAGCATTTCTATTAAGTGTTCTCTCAGAGAGCTTAAACCAACAAATCAGCTAAAAAAATTTTATGGTCTTCAAAGGTGACTCATTTTCTTGTTTTGCATCATGGTTTTTTTTCATTAAGAACTTTGTTCAATTTTCACGTCTTCAATGTAACCATTGGCATTAGCTTGCAAGGAGTCACAATATGGAAACAACTTTGAGACCCAAGATGTAGACCATGGTTCACATTTTAAGAGGGTGAGAAATCATGCATATCTGCCAATGGGCAAATGAGAATGAGATTTATCAAATCTATTCACATGGTTTTTATTGATGATGATATACCAAAGCGGTCCAACCTCTGCGCCGTACATGTGTCATGATATTCTCGAGGAATAACGGGCCCTAACGTCAACCCGACACTGATCCGACCCAAGCGGTTTTAATTCCGCCCAATACAATTCGCCAAATGGACTTCGATTCTTACAGCCTGCTAAGCCCACGTGTTTAAAAGATATCTTCAATACCCGTAAGCCCTATTAAGGCAAGTATCTCGAGGATCAGCTTCGAACGGGCACGTACAACAACTTTTGTCCTCCAACTAGGAAGCAGATTCCAGAGTATGTATCACACATGGAGACTTCCACCTATAGACTACCCTCGAAATGTGAACTATCTCTTGCCTATCTAGGAGCACATGGCTAACAGGGAAACTTCCCTCCACAACATGACTCCTAATCAGAAAAGGATCTCCATTAAGATCTTCTTCCCTAACTACACCATCAATGGCATGGTTGAACCAACACTATAACTAAGACATGAGGTTGGTAAGCTAAGGTACTCTACAAATTCTCTGTTTACAACATTACACATTCCTTAGAACTTTGTCTTACTTTAGCATTGTAGTGTCATCGGCCACCACAACGGTGGTCTGTGGCTCACGTGCATTCCTTGTAAAGGTCAGCAGGTTGGTAGGTCAAAGTCAAAGCAGGGAGCGAAAAATGACCAAATCAATTTGGCACCATCCGTGAGGGCGACAAAGTTCCTAACCTTTCACTAGCATCATCTATCTCAAAATACAAAGGGATGGTGACTGGTCACTGATTACACCCAAACAGTACATGCGGTCAATTGCAGTAAAGATTGGGGTGTCGATCCCACGAGGAAAAACGATCTACAAAACAAGGTCAAGGAAGAAAAAAACTACGCGAAACTAAATGTAAGAAATTATAGAAATTTTAAAATGTGAAATTGAATTTAGTTTAATAAAAATCAAATTTAGAAAAGTCACATGGTTCCAAGAATCCCTCTTAGATTTCACGCGCCAACTAGTATTAATTCGCTATGATGACTCGATTACATGTTTCACATCTTAAACAACATAATCGGAAGAATAGTCTTAAATGCATTAATATATCCTAATGTAAATGGATTTTAGATTTCACTTTTTTTTAGAAAGCACAAAGGTTAGTCATATGTGATATCCTAACTTACAATATATCCGGAGACAATAACGTAATAAAAGACGATCACATATAACTAACCTACCAGAATCAATTGATCCTTAAAATTTTCACACATAAGAAAAGCTTGACTAAACTTATATGGAGAAGAAAAAGACAACCACCAGAATAATAACAATCTATGAAGAAATTGATGAAATCTTTGTGGCTAAAATAACATAAATTCCTATATTAAATAAAAGTGAAAATCATAAAAACCATTATTCATCGTGAAAGCATACAGCGAATCAAATACTAGTTAAGCATGTTACATCTAGGAGTTCACCTCTTCGCCTTGCGTGGGGTTCAGTGACGCATGGTGAAGGTGATGACAACAACAACGGTGTGGAACTTCATTGGCATGGCAGCGCGTGTGAATTAGCGACACACTCTGCAGCTGTCCTGTGATGTGTTTCCTGTTGTTGTCCTGCTGCAATGCGCACCCTGCTGTTGCGTGTCCACTGCTGCTCTGGACAGACCTCTGCTCCTGTATGTTGTCTCCTCTGTCGGCTGCTGTTGTGTTGTGTGTTGTCCAGGACAGCTCTCTCTGTTCTCGGTTGCTGCTGCTGCCTTCTTGTTCCAGCAAAAAAACACTAAAACTGACTCCCAATTGGCTGTTGTCCTATTTGTGTTAAAAACCAAAACAAAAACCTTTTCCAAATTGGCTATTGTTGTTGCATTTGTGGTAAAGAGAAAACCATCATTGGGCCTAATTAGAAATCCAATACCCAATACAAATGGAAAAACCCAATCCAATTTGGACCCCAATGGAATTTGGAAGCCCAATAGAATTTGGAAGCCTAATTTGCAAGCAAATGAGTCCCACCCCTTGAAAGGTGGGTTTGGCAATGTTCATCCATACTACTTCTTTGTACCATCAAAATCCAAAACTAATTTCTTTTATTTTTTTCCTTTGGTTTTCTTAATCTTTGGCTCGAGTGTCTCCGGCTACATTTCGTCAATTTGGCTATGAATCACAATTATTCGCCACGCTAATGCACTTTTGTCATTTAAACTCCAAATCTTACAAAAATACAAAAAAAAATAATTAACTTAAAATACACTATTTGAAACACTGACAAACATAAGTTAAGAGGTATATTATGTAACAATTATGTGAATATCAAATACCCCAGACCTACATTTTGCTAGTCCTCGAGCAAAATAAAATTAAGAATAAAATTCTAACTCACTTTTGTAGGAATCACGGTTGCACTTACTTTGACGTGCAATAAGGCTTTAAACCCCCTAGATTACCTCTAGTGAACGAGTTATAGTCTCGTGAGGGTTTCCAGAAATGTTACCCCCAAACATTACTGACTCAATAAAACAAAATCTATTTTCTAAAAACATAATGCAAAAACGTGAGCATTATATTTTCTAATTGCTTAGAATTCAAGAAAAACAACAAACTAAAACTGTCACAAAAGTATATCAATAGAATACAATAATTTAATAATATGTAAAGTTTAAATAAATTTCATAATCATTCTCAACTCGAAGTGTGTGTGTGTGAGGAACCTTATCAACATAACTCTTCGTCTCATAGTAAAGGTGTGACGAGATAACCTTTAGAAAGTACGCTTCGACCACAAATCTCGCATGTCACTCAGAAATAAAATACTCAGAGATTGGGCACTCAATTTATATGTGAGGAAAATGATATAAATTATGAAAAATGAAAACGTCTCACATATAATCATCATGAAAAATGGAAATTTCAAAGAGTGAAATGAATATGATCTCATGAACAGGAATATTGATTACTTTTGAGAATGTTGAATCAAACACCATAGTTTTTGCCTATTCAATCTCCACATCTACTGAACCAACTTTCACTTAAGATCAATTAGGTCTTTACTAGGTTATAATGGGGCTTGCATTATGGCAAACAAAAATGGACAAAAAGGATACAAGAATTTCCTAAGAATGGCTACACCCTTGAATAAACACATAGGGCATTGAAGAACAAATCAATGTTATACACCATTAACTTTTTCTTCATTATTTTTTTTCAACCTTTTTTTTAAAATGTTTTTTTTCTTATATGTTTTTCCTCGTTTATACAATCAAACACTTTTACTTTGAGGGCACATGAAATGTCTATTTTCAACTCTTTCTATTTGCTTATTCCATAAATATATCTCACTGTATACATTCTCAGAAAATTGGGTAATGATAAAATAATATAGGTATTACTCCTTGATTGGAGTAGGTATTGGGAATGGGGATAACATAGAGAAGGCTATATAAAAGCTCAAAGTGCTGCAAATGGATATTTATTATTAGGTAGGCTAAAGGCTAAAAAATATGGTTTAAAGAAAGAAATGCCTATATCACTTCATAAGTTCTAGTTAGTACTAGGACATCTCAACTAAATAAAGCAAGAAGTTCTAGTGTAAAGATTCAACTTTTATGTCATTCTTAAAACAATCAATAAGAAAATCAAGAATAATGAGATTCTCAACGAAATAATGCGAACTCAAGAAAAATCATAGTGTAATTAATAACCTTCAAGAAATAAAGAATGACTCAAAACTCACAAGGGTTAAGTTTTCACTATTATTCTAAGGTTTTCTAGTTCAATATCTCACTAATCAACTTCAAATCATGTTGACTTGGCTTATAGTGCACGAATAGTCGAGTTGAAAAGTCTCACGAAATACATCTAACATAAGGATAATATTAAATATCATGTTTTCTACTAATATAACTATGTGACACGTGTTAGTATGTATTTTCTCAAAATTAAAGGCAACAAAAATATTCTCTAAAATAAAATTAAAGAAACTCAAAACTTTTTTTTCACTTTTTTTTTTAAATTCACCAAGAGTTCAGATTTCGAATGCATTTTCATAAAGATTTTACACAATTACTGTAATCATCTAAGTATTCAATGAAGATTGAGTAGAACACAAAAATGACTTGGTTTAATTGTAAAATACGTTTTAAGCTCAAAGATTTTGAAAATTGCACAAAAAATCTAATAAACCACACCCCCAAACCTAAACCAAACATTATCCTCAATGTATAAAATAATAATCATGACAAATGAAGACAAAAGAAAAGAGGAGGGTTAGAGTGATATTACCATGGTGAAGTTTTACCAATTTGAAATAGACAATGTCCTCACAGTCATCAAAATATAAAAAAATCATACCGACAGGAGAAAGGAAACATGGGATGAGGGTCTCCGAGTTATTCCAGAAGCAACACCTAAAATAACCTGAAACACTAAAAGAAAAACATAAAAGAAAAACCTAAACTAAACTAAAAAAATAAAAAAAATAATAAATGAAAAATAAAAACCTAAACTAAAAATAGGGTGGAGAACATCAAATCAAGTAGACAGGGGCAACCAGAGAAATCTCTTCTGGCACCTCTACTCGCTCCACATAGTGCTTCAAACGTTGCCCATTTACTCTAAATACTCTCCCATCTGTTGGATCTTCAATTTCTAGGGACCAATTGGAAAAAACTTGTTTTACCATGAATGGGCCCGTCCATCTCGATCTTAGCTTGCCAGGATGAAGATGAAGTCGTGAGTCATAAAGATAGACTCGTTGGTTGGGCTCGAAATGTTTCCTCAGAATTTGTTTATTATGAGTTGCTTTCATCTTTGCCTTGTATATTCGGGAATTGCCATAGGCATCATTCCGCAACCCCTCAATTTCTGCTAACTGAAGTTTCCAATGAATACATGCATCATTGAGATCAAAGTTAGTGCTTTTTATGGCCCAATAAGCCCGATGTTCTAACTCAACAGGTAAATGACAAGTTTTTCCATATATAAGAAGATACGAAGACATCCTGAGAATTGTCTTATAAGCGGTAAGATAAGCCCAAAGTGCATCAGGAAGGTGCAATGACCAATCCTTCCTATCAGGATTCACCATCTTCTCCAAGATTTGTTTCACTTCTCGATTTGCCAACTCAGCTTGGCCATTTGTCTGCGGATGATAGGCATTGGCAACCTTGTGATGAACTCCATACCTGCGCATCAAAGCTTCAAAAGAGCGATCACAGAAATGAGTCCCCTGATCACTAATAATGGCTCGTGGTGTACCAAAACGGGATAGAATGTGTTCTTTGATAAACTTGACAACAGTGTTGTTGTCATTGTTTCGGCACGCCACAGCCTCAACCCATTTGGACATATAGTCCACTGCAAGAAAAATATACAAATATCCAAAGGAAGGTGGAAAAGGTCCCATAAAATCAATCCCCCAACAATCAAATATCTCAATGACTAGGATGGGGTTAAGAGGCATCATGTGTCTCCGGGACAGTGCACCTAACTTCTGGCATCTATCACAAGAACGACAATAATTGTTAGTGTCCTTAAACAATGTAGGCCAAAATAATCCAGATTGTAAAAATTTTGCAGCGGTCTTTTTCATAGAAAAATGGTCTCCACAAGCTGCACTATGACAAAACTGCAAGACACCTGCAATCTCACTTTCGGGGATACAACGCCTCATGATTTGATCGGGGCAATACTTATATAGATAAGGACCATCCCTATAAAAATTTGTTACCCCGACAAAAAATTTTCGCTTATCTTGAACACTCCATGATGATGGAACTTCGCCAGAAACCAAGTAATTAACAATGTGTGCATACCATGGTACTTGAGTGACGATGAATAGGTGTTCATTAGGGAAGTCATCACGGATGGGTGGGCCATTGGCAGAGTCACTTAACTCCAGACGAGACAAGTAATCTTCCACAACATTCTCGACTCCCTTCTTATCCTTTATAGTTAGATTAAATTCCTGCAGAAGTAAAATCCACCTAATCAATCTTGCCTTAGCATCCTTTTTAGAAAGAAGGAACTTAAGAGTCGCATGGTCAGTAAAAACAGTTATAGGTGTACCAATCAAATAAGCACGAAATTTATTTAAAACAAAAACTACAGCTAGCAACTCTTTTTCAGTAGTCAAATAATTGTTTTTAGCATCATTAAGTGTTCGACTAGCATAGTAAACAACAAAAGGCTTCCCTTCCCTTCGTTGTCCCAAGACTGCCCCCACATCATAGTTGCTTGCATCACACATTATCTCAAATGGTAAATTCCAATCCGGTGGCTGCATGATGGGGGCAGAGGTGAGTCTATCAATGAGTGTTTGGAAGGTGTCCTCACACTCTTGTGTCCATTGGAACACGACATCTTTGACCACGACGATGCTTAATGGTCTAGAGATGGCAGAAATTTTTTGTATGAACCTCCTATAAAAACCCGCTTGCCCTAGAAATGATCTCACATCCTTAACACTTTTAGGTGTAGGTAATTTAGAAGTCAATTCAATTTTAGCTTTATCAACCTCGATTCCTTTATTAGAAACTATGTGTCCCAAAACTATTCCATAGGAAACCATGAAATGACATTTTTCCCAATTAAGCACCAGACTCTTCTCTTCACATCTACTTAAAATAGCCTTCAAGTGAAGTAAACATGAATCAAATGAATCACCAAAAACAGTCAAATCATCCATGAATACTTTCATATATTTTTCAACCATGTCACTAAAAATACTCATCATACATCGCTGAAAATTAGCCAGTGCATTACACAAATCAAATGGCATACGCCGAAAAGCATAAGTACCAAAAGGACATGTGAAAGTAGTCTTATCCTGATCCTCTAATGCAATCTCAATCTGATAATATCCTGAATACCCATCTAGAAAGCAATAGAAATAATGACCAGCTACTCGTTCTAAGATTTGGTCTATGAATGGAAGTGGGAAGTGATCCTTGTGGGTGGAAGAATTAAGTTTCCTATAATCAATGCACATGTGCCACCCTGTCACTACCTTAGTAGAAACATGCACCCCCTCATCATTAGTCACCACTGTTATTCTCGATTTCTTGGGAACTACTTGAGTTGGACTAACCCACTTGCTATCAAAGATGAGATAAATGATGCTTGCATCTAACAATTTTAAAACTTACTTTTTCACCACCTCTTTCATAGTAGGGTTAAGTTGTCTTTGAGGGTCTCTACGGGGGTTAGCTCCTTCTTCTAAGTGGACCTTATGGGAACATATTAAGGGGCTAATACCTTTAATGTCAACTATAGTCCAACCTAATGCAGATTTGTGCTCACGTAACATATTAATCAATTCTTCTTGTGAGCTATCAAACACGGAAGAAATAATAACAGAAAAGGTATCACCTGGTCCGAGGAATACATGTTGAAGTCCTTCAGGCAGTTGAGTTGGTCAACTTTCGGAGTTTCCACGGTGGATGGTTGTGGTTTCTGTCTTTCCTTTGACAACTCCTCAAAGGATGGTTGCCATTGTCGCCCTCCTTTATCCTTTAACCCTGAAACAACAGAAATATCAAAGGCATTGTCAGGATAAAGTGAATTCTCATAATCAGAAATAGAAAGGAGGTACTCTAAGGTTTCAGAACCTGCTCTGATATTAGCGTGTCTATCATGTATGTATTATGACACTCATCATCATCACGTGGTTGCTTGCTAATATTGAATATGTTGACCTCCAGAGTCATGTTCCCAAAAGACAACTTCATTAGACTGTTCCTGCAATTGATAAGAGCATTAGCAAGAAAATGTCTACCTAAAATAATCGGAACTGTAACCTCCATATTAACCGCAGAATGAGTATTTAAAATAAGAAAGTTTACGGGATAGTAAAACTTATCAATCTGCAGCAAGACATCCTCGACTATTCCTATTGGCTTCTTAACCGATCTATCGGCCAATTGTAGTACCACGGATGTGGGTTTAATCTCTCCTAGACCCTGTTGCAAGTAAATAGAATATGGCATCAGATTTACACTTGCCCCTAAATCCAACAAGGCTTGGCCGAACTCATGAGTCCCAATCTGGCAGGTGAATGTAGGACACCCTGGATCTTTGTACTTGGGTGGTGTCCTCTGCTCAATCACCGCACTTACCTGTTATGTCCAGAAGGCAGTCTTCTTGACCTGATGTTTCCTTTTGATAGTGCATAGATCTTTGATGACCCTCACATAAGTTGGTACCTGTTTAATCACATGCAACAAATATAAGTTAATTTTAACTTGTTTCAAGTGTTCTAGAATCTCACCATGCATTTTCAATTTCTTTCCAGTAGGTCATAGTGTTTGAGGAAAATGAACTAGAACTAGAATGTTCTTGTTGGGCTCATCCTCAGGGATGCTCTCCTTTGCACTTGGGGAGGTGCCTATAGTCGTGGACGAGCTTGACCCATCTAAAATCTTACCACTCTGAGTAGTGATGGCATTAACCACTTTGACATTTTGAGAGTTTGAAGTAGAGGTTTTTGCCATAAGTTGGCCCTTCGGATTTGCTTGAGGCTGTGATTGAAATTGGCCCCGCTCTCGTACTGTTAAAGAACTTGTCAGCTTGGTTATCTGGCTTTTGATCTCCTTGTTCTCTTTTGCCAACTGTGTCAATGCAACCTCAAAATTTTGATTAGTTTTACCTTGTGCCTCTATAAATGCATGTAATGTGTCTGATAAGGAACTTCTGTTAGATTGGCGCATTGTATGGAGGTGCAGGGTATGACCTAGGTGGTGTTGCCTGTGAGTGTGTATGTTAGTCTGCTTCGAACTTCCAGCCTAAGTTAGGGTGATCTCTCCAGCCAGAATTGTAAGTGTTAGAGAATGGTGAGTAAGGCTTCTTGTACATCCCTAAGGCGTTACATTGTTCCTCATAAACCCCTCTCATCTCAGTCAAGGTCGGGCAATCCTGTGCTAAGTGTTCAACTCCCCCCGCATATAAAACAGGTGTCTTATAGCTCAACTCTGGCAACAATATGTGTGGGCCTACCATCCTTGGTCTTAAGTGCCATTAACTCCATAGTCACTCTATCCAATTGGGTTCTAAGGCTATCATCTTCCCTAAGTTGGTAGACTTCAGCTGAGTGTGTCCCAGGCAACGGCGCCAAAAACTCAGGTACTCAATGACCAAGTATGAGCATTTTCAACCAAGTCATTCAGGTACTCAATGGCCTTGTCAGGGTCCTTTTACAAAAACTCTCCATTACACATCATCTCAACGAACTGACATTCTCTATTGGTGAGCCCCTCAAAAATAACAGACTAAGCGCCAATTCTCATACCCATGGTGTGGGCATGTATTCAAAAGATCCTTGAACCTTTCCCATGCTTAATATAATGTCACACTATTCTTTTGGGTGAAGGTAGAAATCTGTCTCTTTAGACCGTTGGTTTTGTGTTGAGGAAAATATTTATTAAAAATTTCTTGGGTCATCTCCTCCCACGAACCTATAGACCTTGGTCGCAAAGAGTATAGCCAACTCTTCGCTTTTTCCTTAAGGGAAAAAAGAAAAAAAACCTTAGTCTAACCGAGTTTACAGCCTCAACTTTGTTGTGAAAAGTGGCCACAACTTCGTCGAATTCCCTAATGTGAACATAAGGATTCTCACTCTCTAGGCCATGAAAAGTGGGTAATAATTGTATCATACCTGGCTTAAAATCTAGCTGTGGTGTACTTGGTGCAAACATGATACATGATGGAGTAGCAGTGCGCGTGGGGTGGAGATAGTCCTTTAGCGACCGAACATGGTCATCTTCGTGATTACTCATGGTGTTAGAATTAAAAGTAGAACTTAATTTTGTCTCAATGTGAATTTGTGGGCGTTCTAAATTTGGGATCCTAATTAGTCTCCCTAAGTGGTCTCTATTCCAACTCACTCCCCTAATGTCTTTTTTTTTTGCAATTTTGTTTTTTTAGAAATAAAATAAAATAAAAATTAAATTGGACCTAAAACCTAAAAATAGAATAAAATAAAATAAAAAAATGAGATAGAAAGATAATACCCGAAACCTCCCTTGTAGAATGATGTTTGTCCCAGGCAACGGCGCCAAAATTTGATTACGCCCAAACAGTACACGCAGTCAATTGCAGTAAAGATTGGGGTGTCAATCCCATGAGGAAAAGCGATCTACAAAACAAGGTCAAGGAAAAAAAACTACGCGAAACTAAATGTAAGAAATTCTAGCAATTTTAAAATGTGAAATTGAATTTAGTTTAATAAAAATCAAGTTTAAAAAAGTCACAAGGTTCCAGGAATCCCTCCTAGATTTCACGCGCCAACTAGTATTGATTAGCTTTGATGACTCGATTACATGTTTCACATCTTAAACAACATAATCGGAAGAATAGTCTTTAATGCATTAATATATCCTAATGTAAATGGATTTTAGATTTCATTTTTTTTTCTGAAAGCACAAAGGTTGGTCATATGTGATATCTTAAACTTACGATATATCCGGAGACAATAACATAATAAAAGACGATCACATATAACTAACCTCCCAGAATAAATTGATCCTTAAAAATTCCACACATAAGAAAAGGGTAACTAAACTTATATGGAGAAGAAAAAGACAATCACCAGAATAATAATAATCTACGGAGAAATTGATGAAATTTTTGTCACTAAAATAACATAAATTCCTATATTAAATAAAAGTGAAAGTCATTTAAATCATTATTCATCGTGAAAGCATGCAGCGAATCAAATATTAGTTAAGTGCATTACATCTAGGAGTTCACCTCTTCGCCTTCGTGGGGTTTAGTGACGCATGGTAAAGGTGATGATAGCAACAACGGTGTGGAGCTTAATTGGCATAGAAGCACGTGTGAATCAGCGACGCACTTTGCTATTGTCCTGCGATGTGTTCCCTGCTACGATGTGCACCCTGCTGCTGGGTGTCCACTGTTGCTCTGGACAGACCTCTGCTCCTATACGTTGTCTCCTCTGTCGGTTGTTGTTGTGTTGTGTGCTGTCTTGGACAACTCTCCCTGTTCTCGGCTGCTACTGCTGCCTTCTTGTTCCAGCAAAAAAAACTAAAATTGTCTCCCAATTGGCTGCTGTCCTATTTGTGTTAAAAACTAAAACAAAAACCTTTTCCAAATTGGCTATTGTTGCTGTATTTGTGGTAAAGAGAAAACCATCATTGGGCTTCTAATTAGAAACCCAATACCCAATTCAAATGGAAAAACCTAATCCAAATTGGACCCCTATGGAATTTGGAAGCCTAATTTGCAAACAAATGAGTCCCACCCCTTGAAAGGTGTGTTTGGCTATGTTCATCCATACTACTTTGTACCACAAAAATTCAAAACTAATGCCATCGATGGCCTGGTCGAACCAGGACTCTTGCATTATAAATAAGACATGAGGTTGGTAAGCTAAGGTACGGTACAAATTCTTTGTTTATAGCATTACACCTTCCTTAGATCCCTGTCAGACTTTAGCATCAGAGTGTCATCAGCCACAACAACGGTAGTTCGTGGCTCACGTGTGTTCATTGTGTAGGTCAGGAGGTTGGTAAGCTAAGGTCAAAGCAGGGAGCGGAAAATGATTGCATCAGTTGACATTTGAATTGATTGCTTTTCATCTAGCTTCGACGATATAAGTCTTTCTTGATCGACTAGATATGGTTCATCTTCTTAGAATAGTAAGAGTCAATGGTGGAACCACAACAAAGAGGTTATGATTCATTGTCCACTGAGGATAGTCACAACCAATGGGGGTGTGATGGCTTATCATGGACAAATTACAAAAGCTTTTGAGCTTGGCTTCGCTACTTATCTGCAATATCCATTATTGGCCATTTGGTAGGAGTTGATGTGAGGGATATTTCACCCATATGAGCACGTTTATAAATTATTATAGTTTTAATATGTCATGAGATCAATAGTCATCAAACGACTCTCAATCATGTTACGTTTGAACCAGTTAGGAACTCATTTTGGTATTGAAAGTTTATTATATAATATTGCAATGAAATTTTAGCTTTTATATTTGTCTGACAAAATAAATATTGTGAAACTTTTGATGTAGTATTTGTAAAAATTTCAGTGATTATAACTAGAAAATTATAGTTATGTTTGTGAAATTTATAATTTTTTGGACTATTTTGTAAATTATGTCATGAATTTAAGAGATACTTGGTATTTAGGTTTCATCCAATGTGTTTAATATGTTTATTTACTTGCATCTTAATTTTTTCACCAATAAGGCAATCATTTTTTGGCCAGGTTTGTGTTTTTTTTTTTTTAATTTTACCCATTCTCTTTAAAATGAGCTTTGCTACAGAGCGAGGGAGGGAGCGAGGGAAAGGGGGCGAGGGATGGGTGGTAGCCACCCATCCGCCTCGAGATAAGCACATCGAATTCCATATGTGTAAAGAATTTGTACAATCAAGTTTGAAAAAATAACCTAATTTATAAAAAATTTATTAAAAAAAAGCCCGATAATTGATCCATGATTAGGGATGGTAGTGGGGCGGATTTTCACGGATATCCGCACTACTCGCCCCGTTTGGGGTGAATTTGGTAAAGAGTCCCTGAATTTTGGGGCGGATACGAATTTTCAATCTGTATTTGTTTATTAATCGGGGCGAATACATATTTAGCCATATTCACCCCACGGATATTCGTTTAATCAGTGAAATTATAAAAATATCCTTACACTTATATAAAAGGGATAAACTTGTCTCATTTCACATTCTCCCCCACTCTCGTTTCTAGTCTCCTTCTCACAGCCAACGAAGGTCGAATCTCACAGCGAAGGCCTCGGTCATCCCTTCTTCTTTCTCACAGCGAAGGCGAAGTCCCTTCATTTCCTTCTCGCGGACACTGGTGGTCACTTTTGTCTCCTCTCCATCTCACTGCTTCGAAAGAGCGACACCCATCCCGGCCTTCTCTGTCTCCTCTTCATCTCTGTGATCTCAGATCTTTAGATCGAAATTTTTTATTTTTATTTTTTGAAATTTTTTGTATGGTTTTTTCGTAATTTTTGTATGGATTCTTTGTAATTTTGTGTTATTGATTTAATGAATGAAGGTTAGCAAATTACGAAGATGAATAACTAAATTAGGGGCGGAGATCTGGCAAACCAATAACATAAAACCGCAAACAATAGATGGATTAGCGGTGCGGGGCGGTTACGGTTTTTAATTAAAATTGTAAACGGATTGGCGTGGCAGATTTGGGGATCCGTTATTCCTAACGGATCAGGGATGAATTTGTTCAAATCCGCCCCAATCCACTCCGTTGCCATCCCTATCCATGGTCGACTAACTGACACATCAAAGTAAGATTCAGCGCATAATCCAATTGGATTGGTTGATGACATAATATATCATTACTATGTGACATGTTATATATACTAGAGTATGCCCCGTGTCGTTGACACTCTAGATAATTTTATTTTTGCTAAATATTTTGTACTGAAAACCTCTTTCACTATTCCCATTTTGGCTTTGAATCAGTATTAAAGTGTAACATCTTTAATAAATTTTAGAGTTAGACTCAGTCAAATTTGAAATAATTGGGAAAAAAAAATTTTAACTCTTAGAATGAGTTCTCCCCCAATCTTTGAATTCACCAAAATATGAAGTTTTGAGTTTTTGTTTAAATGTGCATTAAGATGCCCAACTAATTTTTTCTGGTATAATCGGTCCGTCTCATTGCTTTGAAAAATATTAAACACATGAAATACTTTATATATTTTTTAATTATAGAATATATATAAATATATATATATATTTAAAATTTTAGCGTTCGTATTGATCATTGATTTTGTTGGAAAGATCTTAAAAAATGCTTTTCAACGATATTTACTTTACCAAAATTCGATAACGATGTAAATAGTTACGATAATTTTCATTTTGCTAAAAGCAAAACACAATATTTTCTCTCTCCGCCACATATACATTCCACCAACTTTTTTTAAAAAGCTTTTCATTATTTTTGTCTTTATACATGTTTTATATTTACAAATATGTCATCATGGAAAATGAATATCTTCCCTCAAATTCAATACATTTCCCAACTTTTAATCTTAACCATCATCTCTAATCATTTCGATTTGACTTTTTCTTAGTCAACAATGAATAGTAAAACACCACTCTGAGTTGTAATATAAAAAATGTTAGAAAACCATGTTTTACAACCCGAGTGATGTGTCGTGATTTCGAAAGAATGATGAAATCTCCAGAGATTTTATGTCTATCTCAAGACTGTAAAAAATTCTTCTAACGATATCACATCATCTTGATTGTAAAATATGGTTACATAACCTAATTTCTTAGCCTCATTAAATAAATATAGATAAGTGTACTGCTTTTGAAAGAAAAGGAAAAAAACGAGTGCTCACGTTAACACTTTCTGTGCATTATATAACTAAAAGCAAAAATTCTAGCTGGCCCGCCTCCACAGCCCGCCCTATGGCACGGACCCTCTCAGGCATGTGCCTGAGAGGGTGTTTGGCACGTGAACCTCGGCTCCAGCAAGAAGCTCAAGTTATTTGATACTCTTTTCTCCTGCGCAAGCTCTTTTCTCCTCTTTGGCAAGTTCCTCGTCCTTGTCCTCCTGCGCAAGCTCCTCCTCCTCCTCTTTTGGCTTTGAAAAACAGGGAACCAACTGAGTTCATCAACCTCAATAAAGAAACTGAAGGTTCTTGCAGCATTAGAAGTGAAACAGCTCTGACATAAACTTAGATATCTCAAGAACACCAGCAATTGATAGCTTTGTCTCTCCCCCCCCACCACACCCATTCAAGTAGACCCTTGTTTCCATCATCCATCAGACCCACAAATATCACTCAATTCCCCCAAAACTCCTCAAAATCAAACAGCCTCTAATGCACAAAGATGAAACAACAAACATCATCAGTTCATCAAGAAGAAAGCTTTTGCAACATGTTCTGCGGCATCGATGATCAACCAGGTTTTTGGCCATGGCCTGAGCAACACCAATTCCATTGAGAGTACTCAAAACTCAAAACCCAAATCCAAATTTTAGATACCCAATTTGAAGAAGAGTGGGAGCTTGAATGTGAGAGAAATCAATCAAGCTATATCAAGCTATTCTATTAGCTTGATTTTGATGGTGCATGCCTGTGGTGTACAGACTAGACATAACATCATCATCATCCATTTAAAATGTCAATGGGGAGTTGAAGATCAGTTTGGGAGAATCAAAGTTGTTGGAGCAACTTAAGAGCTTCTTGCTGGAGAATTGTTCACGTGCCAAACACCCTCCCAGGCACGTGCCTGGGAGGGTCCGTGCTGTGGAGGCGGGCTATGGAGGCGGGCCAGCTAGAAAAACTCAACTAAAAGTATACAACTTGGATGCAAACATCCCAATGGAGTTTTTGAAGGTGCCATTCCTTTCACACAACCCCACTTGAGCAAGGGGTCATACTCAGAATGATTTGAATCGCCCGTTTCCTCGCCATTTAGAATTAGCGATTTGAATAACTTGTGTGAAGGTAGCAACAACTGAAAGATAACAAAATGTTATGAGTAATTCTTGCTGGCTTGGGCCCCGTTGCTTGATTGTTGTTTGGGGGGCAAAAATACACTTTTGCCCTCCTCTTTAAACACTTTTTTTTCCAAAAAAAGTGGTTAAAGAAGGGGAACAAAAGTGTACATTCGCCCCCTCTCCCCCCGAAAGACAGCAACATCGCTCCCTTTTCCAAGCCGGCTAGAATTGGGGAAATGTTATATACCAAATTGACATCAACTGCATGACGTTCCTGCCAACATAAGCACACGTTTAATATAACTATTGTTTAGGCTATTAATAGGTTTATCCTCGTGAGCTCATGTTATAATTTTTTGGCTCCATATCATATGTTTCTTTACAGAATGTAGCACTTAATTTAATAATTTTTTTCCTCGACTTGTTATATTATCAATGAATGAAAATTTATGAAATGAAAGGGGACAAAAAATAGAGTTTTCTTAACTATGATTTAGTTTCCAATTTAAAAGACTACCATGCCGAGTCTGGAGGTCCCCCCAAAGCTCATTTAATTAGTTGGTGTTGCTTGTGTGACAGAAGGCCCCTTTTGGAATGAAATTCTCTAAATAGTCATAAGATGTTCGAAGGTGAGTGTTGTCGTCTTTGGTTTAAAAGACCAATTGGTTTAACATGATTATGGGTGGGCAAATGGGTCGAGGAATCGTGGGTTCAAATCGAATCGGATTTAATTTTAGATACAGTCTAAGTTCGGATTCTATTATTTAAAAAGAAATGGTTTGGGTAATACCTGTTTGAAATCACATTATACAGATGTCTTAATATCTCCGACCAATAAAGCTCATTTAAAATAGAAAAGCGAAAAGAAAACACTCCCCCCCATTAGCTCACTCTCGTCTTTCTCAACAAAACCCACCACCACACTGCACCTCCCCTTTCCCACAGACACTCTCCCAAACACCAAAAAAAAAAATATGGCTCCAACCATCCTCTCATTCTTCCTCTTCTTCATCTCCGTGCCCCAGCCCCAACATCCGCAAATCGATACATCTCAACCTCGTCAGGCTCCCTAAGCGAGTGGAAACGAGTGAAAGGGATGCGGTGGCTGGAGCTTGTGGGTATGGAGATCTAGTGAAGAGAGGATTTGGGATGGCCATAGTTGGTTTGAGCAGTGCTTTGTGATGTATCCAAAATTGTCCTTCTGTAAGTTTGACATGCAAAACAACTGTTAGACTGCCAAAGACTGCCTTTTTATGCCCGAAAGCACTCCGATGCTTAAGTCAATAACTCTGGACAAAACTCAGTTAAACTTACAATGTGTAGATATGATAGTCGAATCGATCTCCCTCGAATCGAGTTGAGAGCCAATTGAGTCTCTTGTTCATATCTTTTTATTTACCTTATATAATGAGTGAATTGATGACTGCATTCATTTGTTTGTGTGACTTGAGCTCAATTGGCACAATGAAGAGGGACATTTATTGTAATGGTCTCCTCCTTCATTAAGATGAGAGTGATTCTTTCCATCTCCTTCGTAATGGTCCATCAATATTTATGATGACTTAAGCCTTTGTAACTGCTCCCCAGCATTTATGGTAACTTGAGCCATGTGTATGGCCATGATCGGGTGACGATTTCATGTATCATCAGCTATTCCCCCCTTAATTAGTAGCATTTATGGTGACTTGAGCCACGTGTATGGCCATGATCGGGTGATGATTTCATGTATCATCAGCTACTCCCCCTTAGTTAGTGCGCTCGCTTGCATGGCCACTAACTTGTTAATGAGGGTTTCTTTATTTGTTCTTTGAAGTCAGAGTGACAAGTCATCGGGGTCGGATTGCGTGAGTTCAGACCAGATGAAATCATCGGATTCGGGCTGCATGAATTCTATCTAAACGAAGATTTTTTGTGACAAGTTATCATACTCGAAATTTGTGAGTTCTAATCAGATGTTGTTTTGCGGTCGACTACGCGAGTCCGTTACTATGTGAGTTCAGACCAGATGTCATCCGTGACATTGTAGTCAGTTGTGTTTACTGGGTGAAGTAATCTTCGTAGTCAGTTTCATGAGTCCAGAATAGATGAAATCAGCGCGATCAAATTGCATGAGTCTAAACCAGATGAAGTCAGTTTGACTGGTCGGGCATGTGGATCTGATTCTTGTCGGATTCGTTTCCTGTTGGACCTGATTCTACTTGGGCCTGTCGAATATGTTTCCTATCCATGTAGGATATGTTTCATGTCGAATCAGTCTCCATGTCGGGTTCGTCTCCATTTGGGCCAACTTTTAGCTAGGTTCATCTTTTTCTCAATGGGTTCGTCCTCCACGGAGTTTCTAGTTGGGCTTGTTTAGATTCCTTTTTTTTTTTTTTTTCGAGTTCATCCACTACGAGCTAGCTTCTACTCGGGCTCGTCCTCTGGACTCGTTATCCATATTCGTCCTCCATGGGTTAGCTTCTACTTGGGCCCGTCTTCCAGATTTCTTTTTCATGAGTTTGTGCTCC
Source organism: Berberis thunbergii (assembly GCA_003290165.1). Taxonomy (NCBI): domain Eukaryota; kingdom Viridiplantae; phylum Streptophyta; class Magnoliopsida; order Ranunculales; family Berberidaceae; genus Berberis; species Berberis thunbergii. Next base: position 6,554 of record QNQO01002551.1, on the reverse strand, counting down.
ACGGGCTAGCTTCTACTTGGGTCCGTTTTTCATACTCATTCTCTGAATTTTTTTTTCGAGTTCGTCCTCTATGGGCTGGCTTCTATTCGGGCTCGTAAACCTGCGAGCCTGCAAACATGCCAAAGACACAGGCAACAAAACTTTAAACTAATAGACAATCGAGTTTGAACCCACAATCTAATATTTTCTAATCAGCGCCTTTACCAACTCTACTAGTTCCTCTTTAATGGAGTATTTTGTTCTGCATCATTATATCCGTATTGCACTTGGATTACCTGTCTAATTCACATGACACAATTTTAGTCATTCTAACCCAAATAGAATATTGGAATTTCCATTACCATTGATATTGGAAACGACTCTGGATGATCGTAACATTCTCCCATGTTGTTCCTCAATTGTGATCAAGCATAAAACTTTTTTTAAGGAAATTGTCATTCCCAATGGATGGTGCCAAACTGATGTGTCTAAAAATCGTCCTCCTATGAGTTTGACTTGCAAAACAACCGTTAGACTGCCAAGGACCACCTTTTTGGTTGGCAAAGGCACTCTGATTCTTAAGTCAACAACTCTGTTTGAATAAGAAAGTAACTCTGGACAAAACTCAGTTAAAGTTGCATCGTGTACATAGCATAGTCGAATCGACCTCCCTCGAATCGAGTTGAGAGCCAATTGAGTCCCTTGTTTATACCTTTTTCTTTACCTTATATAATGAGTGAATTGATGATTGCATTTAGTTGTGTGCGTGACTTAAGCTCGGTTGGCATAATGAAGGGGGACGTTTATTATAACAATCTCCTCCTTCATTGAGATGGGAGTGATTTTCTCCATCTCCTCTATAACGTTCCATCATTATTTATGATAACTTAAGCCTTTGTAACAGCTCTCCAGCATTTATGGTGACTTGAGCCAAGTGTATGGCCATGATTGGGTGACAATTTCCTGTATGATCACTTTGTTAGAGATAGGGCAAATTTGCAGTGGGTGTTTCGAGCTGAGGTGTGTAGAGGATCTGAGATTGTGCATTCCTGGGACTTCCATCATAGTCCCTGCCACCAATTTCTTCCCTCCTAATTATGGGTTCCAGGCTGATGGTGGCGGTTGATGATACATAAAATCGTCACCCGATCATGGCCATACATGTGGCTCAAATCATCATAAATGATGGAGAGTCGTTACAAAGGTTTAAATCATCATAAATATTGATGGACCGTTACGAAGGAGATGGATGGAATCACTCTCATCTCAATGAATGAGGAGATCGTTACAATAAACGTCCCCCTTCATTGCGCCAACCGAGCTTAAGTCACGCACACAACTGAATGCAATCATCAATTCGCTCATTATATAAGGTATAGGAAAATGTATGAGAAAGAGGACTAGATTGGAGGTCGATTCAACTATCCTATCTACATTATGCAACTTAACTGAGTTTTGTCCGGATTTACTTTCTTCTTCAAACATAGTTGCTGACTTGAGCATCGGAGTGCTTTCGGCCACCAAAAGGTGGTCTTCGGCAGTCTAACATATTGTTTTGTAGGTAAATTCTTAGGAAGATATTTTTGGTCACATCAGTTTGACGACGTCTGTGGGAAATGACAGTTTCCTTAAAAAAAATCTTATACTTGATCACAACTAAGCAACAAGACGGGAGAATATTACGATCATCCAAAATCAGTTTTCAATATCAATGGTAACAAAAATCTAAATATTATATTTTGGTTAAAATGACTAAAATTATGTCTTATGAGTTAAACAGGTAATTTAGGTACATTTGGATATAATGACGTAGAACTTAAAATTCCCTCAAATGAGCAACAACAAAGTTGGTAAAAGCATTGCTTAAAAGACGATAGGTTGCACTACAACACAACTAGCTTTTAATAGCATTTGAGCATAGCGTTTTTAATACTTATGCTATGATAAGAATAGTTTTAATCACATTTCATTATTAAAACGTTATTGAATAAGGGGCGGGAGATGGAAAAATTGACCCCGCTATAATTTTGCTCAAAATTATGGGAAAACCGCTCAAATCTTTTCACCAAAAGCAAAAATAGAATGCCTCTCACTCCCTCCTTCCCTCTCGCTCATGTAGTTGCCTCTCTCCCACTCTATTCATCTCTCTGTCTTCTTCTCTACTCTCTCCATTTTCTCTAGCTTTTCCTTTCTCAATTGATTTGGAGTTAGGGTTATTGAAGGTCCCAATTTTGGTGATTTATTTGGTTTATCTGTCTTTGATTTTTTTTATACAGTGGACTGGATTACATGAAATATTGGCAATTTCATGCCTCATCTTTTATTTCTGTTTGCTCTCTTGTTAATTCTGTTTGATTCTGTTTGCTCTCTTGTTAATTTTATTTCTGTCTTTTATTTTCTTGGTTGATTCTATTTGCTCTCTTGTTAATTTTATTTCCTAATCTTTACTCGGGGTTTGGAGATAACCCATAGGCTTTGTTTTTTTGGTAGTGACATAAATCTGCAGACTTAGCATACAAGATTATGAACTACTGTCTAAGTCAAGATTATGAACTACTGTCAGAGTAAATGCAGGCATTTGGGGTTGGGTTTTGGCCGGATCGTCTAGAAGCACATTTAGACTCCAAACGCTTAAAAGGGCAAGCTCTTGAGTTGGAAGGGTAATCGGGTCATTAATTAAAAATTTTCAGTCCTTGTTGGTCTCTATAAATTACTGCGTTTTGTGTTGTTTTTTTTTAATTTTTTGTCCTGTTTGATTTCTGTATGAAACCAAAGGATTTACTTTTTTTCCTGAAAAGTTCAAGTTTTTGTTCAAGGTACACTTGTCGAACTTAATTATTTGCTTTGATTCGATTCTTGTACTGTTAGTATAATTGGGGGATTTTTTGTTTGCTGTTCAATATTGATTGGGTTGTTGATTCTAGATTGGTTTGGAATTTGAATTTGCTGAAATTTGGTGGCATTCCTACATTAAGTCTTTGGGGTTTTTCTTTTATTGTTGAATGAATGAAGGTTGGGTTTCTCATATTATCACGGGTTCACTAGTATTGATGAGGATTGTGGTCTTGTAGGTTACTTGAACAACCCAGAAGCAACAGCTGCAACTGTAGACTCTAATGGCTGGTGATCTCTGCTATATTGACAATGATGGATTCTAGTATATAGTTGATAGGGTGAAGGAGCTCATCAATACAAAGGTTATCAGGTGAATTACAATAACCGCTTTTCATATGCTTATTTAATCATTCATGTAGACAATTTCTTACACATTTGGGCATGAAATGAATAATGTAATATAAGAAAATAAAAAAAAATGGAATCCCATCAAGATTATGAACTACTCCACATAAATCTGCTGGAATGGGTGTAATTTATTTGGTCACTTACTCCACATGGGCCCTAGCATTTTGGTATGGATCCATCCTAGTTGCTAGAGGAGAACTCACTGGAGGTGAAGCCATTGCTTGTTTCTCTGGAGTCAATGTAGGTGGAAGGTATGGTTAACACATTCTTTTCATGACTCAGAAACAATATCATCACAAATGCATGTTGAAAAATAATCAAATGTTAACTTTATATGCCTATTTTTATCAGGGGCTTGGCACTGTCATTGTCATACTTCGCTCAATTTGCACAGGGTACAGTTGCAGCAAGTCAGGTATTTGACTAATATGCATTCCAATTAAGTGCCATCTTGCAGCTTTGAATGGTATTAGTATATGAATCTGTTTTTTACTTGAATATTCTGTAGGAGGCTATTGCAAAGGAAAGCGAGGACAATGCTATAGGGATGGGAGGAAATGAGCAAGAGGACGTTTCTCTTTTCTATTCCGATCTCATGCCACTGCTTGTAAGTCATTGTTTTCTTTATAAACATTAATCGTTCAACTTCAGATAAACATAAAATAAAAGATGGGTACATGATCAATAAAGATTTTGATAAACGATTTGTAACCCATTGGTATTGGTAGGTTGATGATAAATCAAGTGTTGGAGAAAATTTATTTGTATGGTTGGGATCCTTGGTTCCTTTACCGATTGATGTCGTTAATGGAAGGTTTACATTTGAGACCCTGACAGCAACTACATCTCATCGGCTTCATTTCCCTGCTTATGATAATTTCTAAAAGAAATTGACAAGTAAGTCTATCTTGTTGGAGATTCAATGTTTAAATGTGAACATGCTCATTCCATGACTTTACTTTCATGCACATTCATGAAATTTGATTAGCCTTTCCAACATATTTCAGCTCTAACTGGTAGCCTTACTTGTTAGTTTTGTACAAACAGTTTTAATTTTATTGGCCAGCCCTTTGATTCAAGTGTTGGAATTGAAACTTGTCTTGCTTTGGTGTGAATTAGTTTTTGTCACAAGTTACGCCTTACTTTACGAGTACTTGTTTGTAGGTGTGTCAAGTATTTGCAGAAACAAGCAAAGCCAACAGGTGTGGAATTAGCTCATGATGAGTTCATATTGCATGTGGACGGAACAACCAGAACCCAGAGGGTTGTACGCCACATTGGAGGCACAAGTTGGCCTGGTATTCCTGTAACTGTTACTAAGTTCCTCTATCAGATAACTGTTACTCTGTTGCTGCCTCATAGTGCAATAGTCGGTTAGTTTCAATATGCATGATTGTTGATTATGTATTTCTAGGTAGACTCACGCTGACGAACTACGCTCTTTATTTTGAGGCTTCGGGAGTCATTACTTACGAAGATGCCTTGAAGATTGACCTCTCAAAGGATACAGATCAAAGTGTGAAGCGAGCAGCTACAGGTCCCTGGGGGGCTCCTCTCTTTGACAAGGCATTAATCTACGAATCTTCCCAATTGTGAGAACTCTTTTACTTTTGAAGATTACTTGCATTCTTTAGTCTAACCTTAGTAACATCCCATTGTTAAAGCATTCTGTGTTGTGCTCACTAACTCTGCAGACCGGATCCTGTGGTGCTGGAGTTTCCAGAGATGACAAGCTCCACAAGACGTGAACATTGGCTTAGTCTGATAAAGGAAGTTATCTTATTACACCAATTCCTATCAAAACACAAGGATGTGCTCTCACCACTGCAGGCCTGGGAAATGCAGGCAAGAACAATACTAGCTGTTGTACGGCTACATGCTGCAAGAGAGATGCTAAGAATAGCACCGCCAATCCCTACTAGTGAGGTATGAACCTTTCTTTACATTCATCATTTTCTTTGTTTTTTATTGCCTCCTTCCATTCCACTTTGGTATCAGGTAAGGTTCACCTCACTTATTTACACTCTGCCGCGAGTTTAAAAGCAATGCCATTTAAAGGAATGCTTGGATCGAATACAAATGATCAGTGTTCAGAAGGTTCTCTGGTTATTGATTATTTGCTTATTGCTGTATCTGTGATCTATTTGAAGTTATTTACCGCAATGTATGGGAAATTGGCTCTTTTTATTTTTATTTTTTTTGAGTTTGGACACTTCAAACTGATACCTATCTTCAAATCTTGCAAGCATCAATTCTAAGGGCGTGATTGTTTTAGATGTATTGTACCGGCAACTATACTTCAATAAAAATGAAAAAAAATGTTCGAATGACTATAAAATTTAGTCAATTTTAATGAATATAAACAAATGGCGTTGTTTAAAATGCTCTGTTTTACCATCTTAACTCCAAATTCAAAATGACATAGCTACTTGTCCATTTGTTAAAATTCTTTCTTTTGTTTCTCTATATTGAGAATTTTTTTTATTGAGTTTTTAGTATTATGTCTTCCTTTTCTGTTTGATTGCTGAATACTTATGGTGATGGTTTGGAACAGGGAATATGACAGACCCTTTACATTTGGAAGAAGACGAGTTCAAAAAAGATCATGAAAGTTAATTTTATGTCAGCATGGTATCTTTTCAAGGCTGTTAGTAAAAGAATGAGGGATACAAAACAGGAGGATCCATTGTATTTATGAGTACATTCTTGGTGCTGAGAGAGGGCTCTACTCTGGATCTGCTGCATATGGTTCGTGTGTTCGGCCGCCATTCAGCAATTAGTCAGGGTATGGGTGATTTTAACTTACTGTCTACTATAAATATGGTTTTTTTTTTTTTTTTTTTTAACATATTTTAATGGCTTGGATACAAGTTATTTGTTGTGTTATAAGTCGTGCATCTTCCAAGATAGGTAAATACTGGCCTTGAAGTTGTTCTGGCATTCTACGGCATAGCTTACATAATTCTTAACCTATATCATTGAAACTGCTGAATCTTTATATCCGAATGGTTTTTATTTTATTTTTCCAATTCTTTTGTCATGTTTTATGGGGTTTGATTCATGCTAAGTTCAATACAACAAAAGTTAACTTGAAAAAAACTAACTGAAGACTATCTACCCAATGGCAAAATCTTGGGGGTTTGCAAAGAAAAAGGTAGCATTGATATGTGACTTAGCAGCCATCATGGAAGTACATTCACCAAATAGCTGGGATGGCGGGATCTAACTACCTAATAATGAAGATTAGCTTAGAATATATTATCAAGACTTCCTTAGCTGAGGATTGTGTGGGGGTGTAGAACATAAATGCTTCAGTCAAGAGTATAACGATG
>QNQO01002550.1:0-108243 GCA_003290165.1 Berberis thunbergii | reverse complement strand
TCACAGTTGATCAATAATCCGCATAAGTGGAATCGGTACTTTTCTTGATATGACTTGTTGAGTGTCGTAGTCAATACAAACCATAGGGATCCATCATGTTTCTTTTGAAATAAGACGAACCCACCATATGGAGCTTTGGAGGTCGGATATAACCAACATCTAGTAAATCCTTCAATTGTCTTCTTACTCCTCGAGCTCAGGAGGTGCCATACGATAAGAGCAAATGTGGTTGACTTTGCTCCAACTTCTAACTCAATAGCATGATCCACCTCTCTCCTTAGTGGAAGCTTCTTTAGCAACTCGGCAAGCATAACATCTTGTATTCCTTGAGAACATCTTGGACGACCTTAGGTACATTCACTTCTCCATCCATGGGACCTTCATCTTTTTAGGGTAGCCAAGTAAGTAGACTCATTCCTTTTTACTCCTTTAGAAAGTTGGAGAGCGGACACCATTCGCTCCTTACTTATCTCCCGTACCACGGGCACAACACAAGGTTGTCCCTTCTCCATGATGCACATGGTGTTGTCATATGGGACCAGGAACGCCTTCACCATGTCCAAGAAATCTATACCCAAATAGAACTTGTGATCATCAATTGGAGCAATAGTTATGTCGAATTTACCTCGCCATTGTCCAAGCCAAATATCGGTGACACGAGCTATTCCTTCAATTGGGAGACTTTTATCATTGACTCCTTGATATATCATTTCTCCTTAGTATATGATAGACCAATTTTTCAGCAAGGTCTTTGGCCATGTAAACTGTGTTGGCTCCGGTATCCACCATGGCTTTCAAAGTCTTGTCCCCGATCTCGTTCTCCATGTACATCCTTCACATGGTTGTTTTTCGACCTTAGCTTGAATGACACTTAGGAGATTCATTGAGGCGATCCTCCTTTACTTCTTTACTTCTTCCTCCATGACAAGCGCGACAAGTTTCCCCTGGTTGGGACACTCGAATGCCCGATGGGTTCACTACATAAGAAGCAAGATATCTTATTGGGCGATCCATCTTTTTTCTCCTCCCCTTGTCATGGAGTACTTGTGTTCTTGAAGGACTTCTCTTTGTCTCCCCCACCTTTGCCATCATTACTCGACCTTTTCCCTTGCCCCTTAGATGAGTCATTTCTCTTGAACTCAATCAAGGATTTGGCCGCAGCCATAGCCGTTGCAAGGTCTTGCACACCTCGCCTCTTCAACTCCAACTTGGCCCAACCCGTTAGGCCATCAAGGAAGCTAAACAAACGTCATTTTTTTCCCATGTCAGGAATCTCCAAGGGCAACTTTGAGAACTCCTTCACATACTCCCTAGTGTGGCCTTCCTTATGTTGAAGGCGACGAAGCTTGGCCCTAGCTTCGTTTTCGGCATCCTCTGGGTAGAATTGTTTCTTGAGTTCCTTCGTGAATTCTTTCCAAGTGTCGATGGTGCACAATCCCTTCTTGACATCATCGGACCATCTGTGCCACCAAACTGTAGCAACGTCATTTAAATATAAGGAGACACTACGTACCTTTGATGCTTCATCTATTCTGCCAATCGCATCAAACTAGCGCTCCATGTTCCACAAGAAGTTGTCGATCTCCCTTGCACTCTTTGCCCCACCATAGGCCTTAGGTTTGGGAGCTTCGACTTTGTGGGTGATTGTCCCTGGTGTAGTCCCACCATTGGCTACCGCAGCTATGCACACCCTGAGTTGAGTTTCAAGTTTCTCAACTCTTTCTTTATAAGCTTCCATCTCCTCATCTTTAGCAACATTTTGGCTTCTAGGGACTCGATCTTTTTGGACACCATGTACGTTACTGCGTTCAAGGCTCCTTGCATCTCTTCCTGGAGCTTTTGGTCCTCCCCATTGGACGTTTGCCCCTCGATGCGTTGGTCCATGTCTTCGACTTTCTCCCTCAAGTCGGACATGGTGGCACACAATTTAGCCAACCTTTCATCCTTTGCAGCGATCATGTCCTTCGACTTGTCCTTGCAGACTTTCCCACCTTTGTCGTTGTTGTCCAATTGATGGGTTGTTGACCTCTGACGACATTCTCTTGTGTAGAATGATTTCACCAACCTTGCCAAACTTGGCTCTGATACCAACTGTCACGGGCTTTCTTTTCACAAGTACTTCCCATGCGACACTGACAAACTTTTCCCGACTTATCAAAGAAAGCTAGTCAGCCTTGCCCACGAAAGACTTACTTAGATTATGAAAAGCTAAGCAAGCTAAGAACACACAAGAAAGCTTAAGAGAACTAGAACTTGTAATCTTTGAATTCTCTGAGGTGATTACAACAAATGAGGTCGTAGCCTATTTATACAACTCCACCTCCTCAATGGACGGTGGTGATCAATTTGATCTAACGGTCCACAATGAACTTCTACACACTTCCTTAGAAATATCTAAGGACTAGAATCCTATGGATCTCTATGGAATTTTATTGAAGGTTCTAGAGAACTCTATAGAACAATGTGGAATACTCTACATTATTTACACTTGCCAACCTCACTTGGCTAGGCAAGAAGATAGTTGTGACAATAAGCATTAGTAAAGCTGATTTATGATTTATCCAAATGTTTTTTAAGATTAAAGTTTAAAATATTCATCAAATTGTAAAAAATAAAAAAAATAAATGACACTAGGTAGCTAGGTTTTGGCAACCACGGTGATGTAATACTTGTGAATGATGATTGCTTCATTGAGCTGTGCTCAAAATGGATGACGGGTGTCTCGATAACGCCATTGTCCTTCCTAATAAGCGCCATGGCAACCTAGTTGCCAAAAACTGATTTTCTATTCCAAAATAAAAAATAAAAATCTTTGAGAGGAAAAATTCTAGAGAGCCAGGCCCCTAACGCCTGGGAGCTCTTTAGAATGTGATTATGAAATGAAGATAAAGAACAGAAGAAGAAGAACGGATGAAGACATATGAAGGTCTCTAGGATGATGGAGGGTATTGAGGCTCTCTGACGCGTCTAGCCAGGCTCTCTAGACCGATTGCTTTGAAAGATATGTTTTTATTGTGTCTTTTCCAAATAAATCTCATTTCATGAACAAACATAGATTAAGATAATACATACTAATGCTGGAGCCTTGGGATGCCTTTTTCTTTTAAGGCGACGACTACACCACACCACCATTTCCACTTTTTCACACCACCATTGAGTTGTTGTTTATTTATTTATTTTTTAGTTTTGTCACACCACCAATAAATATGCATAACAAAGAAATCTAAACTCAAAACGAAAAAATGCAAAACAGGGTAACTTTCGACCAATTTAAACCCTCAATTGAGACTGATTATCAAGTTCATCAAACCATAACAGTTGTATTACTATGAGTTATCTAATAAACACAACTTGAATCACTTGAAAATGTTTTGAAATGAACAAGTTATGATCATTTTACTAAAGTCGCGCAAATCTGTCTTGCAATGAAAAGGAATAAAGTTATTTACTTTCGGCCAACTTATTTGCTCGATCAATACCGATTATCAAGTTGATCAAAGCACAAAAGTTTTAGTACTATGAATTATTTAATAAATTAAACTTGAATCACTTTAAAATGTTATAAAATGAGTAAGTTATGGTCATTTTACTAAAGTTGCGCAAATCTGTCAGAAAATGAAAACAGGATAGTGTTATTGACTTTCGGCCAACTTGTGTGCTCGATCAAGACAGATTCTCAAGTTGATCAAATACAAAAGTTGTAGCTCTTAGTTATCTAATAAATACAACTTGAATCAATTGAAAATATTTTGAAATGAACAAGTTATGATCATTTTATTAAAGTCACGCAATCTATCCAAAAAAAAAATTTGTTCGCAGAGTACACTGCGGGGTATCTAAGATACAATGCGAACTGGAAAAAAAAATCTTGTTCGCATTGTGCAATGCGGGGTATATCAGATATCGCGCATTGCACAATGCGAACAGGAAAAAAAACTTCTCGTTCACATTGTGCAATGCGGGGTATCCCAGATATCCCGCAGTGCACTCTGCGAACAAAGTTTTTTTCGGGCAGATTGCGAGACTTTAGTAAAATGATCATAACTTGCTAATTTCAAAACATTTTTAAGTTATTCAAGTTGTGTTTATTAGATAACTCAGATTAATACAACTTTTGTATTTTGATCAACTTGATAATCGATTTCAATCTAGCACATAATTTTTCCAAAAATCATGAACACTGTCCCATTTTTATTGCGAGACAAATTTGCACGACTTTAGTAAAATGGCCATAATTTGCTCATTTCAAAACATTTTCAAGTAATTCAATTTTTTTTATTAAATAACTAAGAGTAATACAATATTTATGTTTCGATCAACTTGAGAATCGGTCTTGATCGATCATATAAGTTGGCCGAAAGTCAGAAACACTATCTCGCTTTCATTGCGAAATAAATTTGCGCGACTTTAGTAAATGACCATAACTTGCTCATTTCAAAAGATTTTCAAATGATTCAAGTTGTTTTATTAGATAACTAAGAGTACTACAATATTTGTGTTTGATGAGGTTGAGAATCAATCTCAATTGAGAGTTTAAATTGGTCGAAAGCTACCCTATTTAGCATTTTTTTTTTTTCGTTTTGAGTTTAAGTTTTTCTGTTATGTTAAGTTATGCATATTTATTGAGTTTGGTTTTAAGTGTTCGACTTTGAGAGTTTTGGAGGTAGATGGAGAAAATTTGCAAGAGATTTGAGTGTAGGAGAGATTTGCAAAAGATTTCAAATGGGAGGGGGGAGAAACCATTGTCGATTTGAATGGTGAAGGCAAAAAAATAGATGGTTTTTGTTTATAATAGGTGATGTGAGAAACCATTGTCGATTTGAATGGTTCAAGCTATTACGCAGATTGCTGCAGGAAGTCCTTATAGGTGACTAGTGTCATGCAAGGTCCATCTAGGACTGAGCAACTTGATACTGCGGGACAACAGGTTCATAAACTGCAGAGTTGGAATCAGCAAAGTGTTGTTGATACGACTACGGAGCAGCAGATCAAAGAGCAACAGAGTTTAGTTGTTGTTGATAAGGAGCAACACTTAAACGAATTCAGGGATGATTGTAGGGATGCAGGTTACTCACCCAGTGGGATTGAAACGGCGATTCAGGCTGCGGATTCAGACGCTGAAGTAGAAGCCGAGCCAGGCCTGTCCACCCCATATCTACCTCAGAGGAAAACCCAATGCCAGTAGTGGAGGTGCTTCGCGCAATCGCTGGTATAAGAGGCTTGGGGGAAGATCCCACAACGATCATGGCTTGCCTAACACCCCAAGCTGTTAAGGGTCTGCATTCAGCAATTGCAAAAATAGGCAAGGATGCATTGGTCGCTGAATTTCAAACTTCACTTGAAGAGGCAACAGCAAAGGTGGGGCAAAACACTAGTGAAGAAGAACGTGAGGTTACCACAACCCAGTCTCCCACGGCATATGTTCCTCGAAGGTCCTCTCGAAGCAAGAAGACAAATCCTAAATTCAGGTAACTGATGATGATACTACGAGTAGAATGCAACTGCCTATTAGCACCTTGTATGGATGCTAGATTAGTACTAGCATTCAATGGTTTTTATATCGTGATTCAATGTGGATCGTACCCTTACACCGATTTCTCATACATCCTAGGGCCTCCGTTAGGTGTACCTCACGTCATGCGAGTGATTAAAGGATTGGTTGGTACTTATGAGGAAGCAAAGTTATGGCTGGTCTATCATGCAACTACTTTAGTAGCAGCACATTTTGCAGGGCTACTCCCAAACTTGGAGACGGTGACTCTAATACTACTTAGGTTCTTTGTCGAAGATTTGAAGCAAGTTTATTGTCCTATGGATGTTGTAACGAGTGAACCTACTATCGAATGTAACTTGTAACGGTTCTATTTTTCTGTGGTCTGGAGAGCCCATTTACACCCCACGCTTGCCTTTCAAAAAAAAAAAGGTGATGTGAGAAAATATAATAGTGTAAAAAAACGAAAGTTGGTGATGTGAGAGAGATGAAACTATGTGTGGTGTAGTCGCTGCCTTCTTTTAATTGGGTAATAATACCAACACTCCATTAAAAAATATGGGCTTAAGATGGATCCAACACCAACTAAAATGGTAATTATGGTCTATTTAATAGCTGAGAGAGCTGAGTATTAAGGCAACTCAGCAGGTCCACCTTTGCCAACTAATACAGCTCAAACCCTTTGGACAAGTGTTAAAAAAAACTCATCCTCTCTGTTCTTTCACTCCCTCATTAAACCCCACCACATTCCTTCATCAAATCTCGCTCTGCTCTTGCTTTCCATTGTGATTTAGGCCTTCCTGAGTCTCATAATCTCCGCTTCGTTGTCGTCGTCGTCTCTCTTTAGCAGCAATGGCCGCCGTTTCCCCTAGAACTCATCTCAATCAACTCTTGTCCTCCATGTACAATGAGGTAATGAACTTTAATTTTTGCCTGACTTCTCAATTTTCTTCAGTTTCTTTAGGGGTTTGGTTAAATCATCTTTCTTGAAATGTTCATTTTATATCAAGCATTTGCTTTTGGAATTCAGATGACTTTGAGTAGTTTCTTTAATAGCTCTGATGAGTTATAGTGAAATCTTTGATTGATTTTGTGAGAAGTTTTAGTGGATTTTAAAGAGATACTGTTTCTGGTTTTAGTGGTAATAAATCGATTCTTCAATTCATTTTCCTTGATTTCTCTCACATTCAATTTGCTTCTGTTTCTTTGGGCTTTTTATTTGTTCATCTTTCTCGTAATACTCACTTTGTAAGTATACATTTTCTTTTGGAGTTGAGATGACGTTGAGTTGTTTCTGTACTAGTTTTGTTTATAATCTTTGCTCTGATGAGTTCTTGTGGAACTCTTTAATTAGTTTTGAGAGAAATTCTTGTTGATTTCAAAGAAATTGCGTTTCTTGATTCGGATTCTGGTTATTTGTACAAATCAATCTAATAGTTCGTAGTCTTTAAGCCTTTTGGAAATTGTGCTGACGACGTTTTGAGGTTGTGATACAGATCGGTAGATTTTGAGTAAACTTTGTTATTGTTTGATGAACAAGAGTTTTTACTATTATAAGAGAGGATCTTGTTCATGTATTGTTTGATTCAGAGTAGAGATCGAAAGCGTCATGAGTCTCCTTTTGGATTCTTGGTGGATGATGTCTTTGAACTTTTATCCTTTTTAAGTTTATTGATTTCTAAATTTTGTTGATTTTCTTGTCACTGAGAAATCGCTGGTTGTTTTGAATCTTCAAATTGTTCATGCAGGGTATTTTGGACAGCCAATTCGAAGTGGTCCAGGGACAAAAGGAAGGGGCACATTTTCAGCTAGATTTTCCGGAACTTGTCGGCCTGTGGTGCCAGAATGCAGACAACGTTATGCAAGAGATAAATGGATTTTTGTATGTTTAGAACTTCCATAATTCTCTGGTGTTTATGTTTGTTGTTTCTATTTCTGGAATGATTAAGTTTCATTTTGTTTTTGCAGACAAAGACCTAACGGGATCTATCAAGTATCCATTGAGCGCGTTATATTTCTGCAATCTAGTAGCGCAAGGTGATAACGTGTTACTGACGTCATTTGATCTAAATGCATGTCGAATACTTAGGTTAGAACATTGGTATGGTTAACATACACATTGCTTTATTTGAGGAACACGTTAAAGATAAAGAATTACATGTGAACACGTCTCGACAAAAATCATAATTCCAAACTTAGACTGTAGCTGTCCATTTCCATAATGCTCCATTCAACACTAGAGTGGTCTACTGCCCGTCGGCTTTAAAAGTAGTTAACGAAGAGGATTACTTTATCTGGTCACCAGTCCATAACACTTTATGATCTATGTGATTTCTGAGATAGAATCTTATTAAAAACTTCACCATGTAGAATTGTCTTATAGAACTACTCATTGATCTGAATCTTCAATTTGGGTATGATTGGAAAACTCTAGCTAGAATATTCATGAAGCTACAACAAGATTGGTGAAGAAGAACATCTAGCACTGACACGAATGTTGTCTTACCGTATGATAGTCTATATTTAAAGGTTGTTTGGGGCATGAGATGCATAATAATGAACTCCCTACAAATATGGACTAATTGAGCCTTACACTAGTACTAATGGAGATTCTAGGAATATGATTATACCATTATCCATACATCTTCACATCATCATAAACTCTCAACAGATGGCGCAGCAGGTTTCAATTACAAGATGGCTTGTTTCATTAGAAGGATTAGTTGATACCTTGTCGACTGACGTATCCCAACTTGATACCTAGCTGTGAAAAATTGGTTAAATGGGTTATCCACAGCTAAAGGCTACTACAATCACACAACTCTTGTATTTTCAAGTACTACTCTGACTAATTACTGAGGCAGGACGTAGATTTCTTTGATGTTCTTTCAATCGTTTCCTTTGTTCAAACAAGATTTTATAAATGCACAAGTACAAAACTAATGGTGCAATACTTTTGGTGTCTCGTCTCCATTTATACCATTTACACTATTTCCTCCTTTGAAGTCGAAGTCATTGGCATATACATGATAATCCTATGAGATAAAAGTTTCATATTTAGTTATGTAATAACTACATGAGTATGGAGCATTGGATTCATCTGACCTTAAATGAAACATCCTGAATGAAAAATATCTTGGTAAAAGAAGGGAGAGTGTGAGACAGTTTCCCCCATGAGCCTTATTACACTACTTTTCTCAATTTCTCCTATATTGAAAAGCAAAATCTTAATGCACTTGCATGCATTGTTAGTGCATAATGAGGTTCTGTGGATGCTTCTTTGTTCCTTTCCAAGAACTAGGCCTAAACTCCAAATCTTAATTTATCGTACTTACGTTGGTGTGTTGCAGCTTTGGGGCGAAGTTTGTTAGAAATGTGTGTGCTGAAATCATTCAGGCTCTAGAGGCCAAGGACTATGCAAGGTAAGAAGGAAGCTTCTCTCATGCAATAAATATTTTTATCACTGAGTGGAATGTCCCATTCAGAGTATTCTATATGCTACGTACTCAAAGGGCTAACATCGTGATTTCTTAGTCTATCTTGTATGGTCATTGTTCTTGCAACTGTCTTCCTCCTTATTGAGGGATAAAGCAAATCAAATACTTTTTAAGTATTTAATTCTGTGGAAAATTATGTTAAAATGTCATACCAGCTACCAGTGGGTGATCAAAAATCATGGACTGTATTCATTAAAACTTGAGTAAATATCATTGCACGTTAGAAATGCTAATAGTTAGCAAACGCAAAAATGCATACATGTACATTAAAAGTATGCATGAGACCATGTTTTCAAAAAATTCTTAAAAAATAGTGAAATCTCCATTCACACAAGACATGCTACCACTTACCTAGTTTATCTTTACGATTACAATATTTATTTATTAATGTGCTGTAATATTCTTATATGATACTACCATATTTTGAATTTATGACTTTTTCTTTCTTCTTTATTCTCTTAAGCCTTTTCATTTACGTGTATGGAATCTTATTGATACTTTTTATTGCTGTGTTGGAAATGGTTTGCTAGCGCCATAAGGTCTATTCATATGCTGAACCATGCTGTAAGCGTGACAAAAAGAGGACTGGAGGCTCTCCTTCAGGTAATTTGATTACATATTAAGTTGCACGCCTTTGAAATGTAGTTTATGCGAAACTTAAAATATCTCTTAAATTTTGTTTTATTTTTCCTTTTTTGTTTATTTTTTAGGTGGATAGGATACTCTGTTTTACATACCTATAAAGAAAAACTCAGCACATGTAGGCTACAGTGTCCATATAATTCCAGTGATTAATAGTTTATTTAGTTTGCTTCATTTTGGTGTTCATGAGTCGCAGCACACATGCTCGGAAGAGATGTCCATATAATTGTATGTTCACTTTGTAGAGTTTTCGAAATGGACCTAGAATGACATATATATGCTCCGTTGCATGTTTTTGGTCTGGACAAAATTACATGTTGGTTTTGTATTATCTCCTTCATCTATGTTAAGGGTGTTGACTATATTGAAGCATGACATATGTAAAACTTAAGTAAAAAGTTTTGAGTTGTGATATCCCTAATTAATGTAGCTTGAAACCTTCATGTTTACTACACACAAGCACATTCTGAAACCCTTGCTTCTGAGTGCAGGTCTTGTATATCTCAATAACTTTATTCTTCCTAGTTGTACTTTTTGAGATAATATCTTCTGAGGCTAGGATAATTGAACTGAACTAGTTGCTGGACCTCATCTCCTGGTTTTTAAAGAACAACTTTCCTTTTTTAATAATAATTTTTTTTTCGTTATCTGCATAATATATTTCATTGTTACGTTGAACGTTTCAATATACTAATATAGCTGACAACTACCTTTTCTGTTTGCCATCATATTTGTCTCAATGCTCTTGCCCTACCTTGTTTTTTTGTTATGGATAGTCGGTCCCATATACCCTCTCGTATTCTATTTCATTAGTCCAATTCGATGCATCCAACTTCCCCTTCATCTCTTTATTTTCTTGTTGCTACTGGCCGATGAAAAACTGACTAATGTTGCTCATATGTTTATTCTTAATTTCTTTGTGTTTTATTATTTTAAATGGGGTTGTAGGTGGAAAGAAGGATCGGTGGTAGCGGTGAGGAACGTCCACAACTTCAAGCAAATCTTCCACCTCGTGGACCATCTAGAAGACGCAATAGGAACAATGCACCCTCCTCGAGTCACAATAGAATCAGTGTTGCTGAGGAGCGTCCACGACTTCAAGCAAATCTTCCACCTCGTGGACCTTCCACAAGCCGCAGCAGGACCAACGCACCATCTAGCAGTAACATCAGGATCGGTGCTGCTGAGCATCCACACTTTCAAGTAAATCCTCCTACTCGTGGACCTTCCACAAGTCGCAACAGGAGCAATGCACCATCTAGCACTAACATCAGGATCAGTGCGGCTGAGGAGCATTTACAATTTCAAGCAAATCCTCGTACTCGTGGACCTTCCAGAAGTCGCAGCAGGAGCAATGCACCATCTAGCTGTAACACCAGGATCAACACTGCTGAGGAGCTTCCACAATCTCAAGCAAATCCTCCTACTCACGGACCTACCACAAGTCGCCGTAGGAACAATGCACCCTCAAGTCACAATAGGATCAGTGCTGCTGAGGAGTGTCAACCACAACTTCAAGCAAATCCTCCACATCTTGGACGTTCCACAAGTCGCATCAGGGACACTGCACCATCTAGCAATAACACTAGGATCAATACTGCTGAAGAGTGTCCACAATTTCAAACAAATCTTCCACCTCTTGGACCTTCCACAAGTCGCATTAGGAATGCTGCACCATCAACCAGTAACATTAGGATCAGTGCTTCCGAGGAGCGTCCACAATTTCAAGCAAATTGTCCACCTCTTGGACCTCCTGCAAGTCGCAACAGGAAGACTGCACCATCTACTGGTAACAACCGGAATGATGCACCCTCCACAGGCCATAATGCACCGGTCACCACAGACAATCTTAACCCTACACTGCCCACAGGTCATGATAGGAACACTGCACCACCCTCCAATGCCATTTTGACCACCATTAATAGTTGTAACCCTCCACCCTCCACCATTGATAATTCAAACCCTCCACGCTCCACCAGTCATAATTGGAACAGTGCACCCTCCACAAGCAACATTTGGGACAATGCACCCTCCACCAGTTACATTTGGAACAACACACCCGCCGTAAGTGACAACTGGATCAATTCACCCCTCGGTGGTCCGGATTGGAACTATTTACCCTCCATAAGTGACAACTGGGACAACTTGGACAATGCATTCTTCAACAATCAGAATTGGAAACCAATGATGGACAATGCACTCTTCGACAGTCAGAATGTGAACAATATACCACCCACAAGTGACAACTAGAACACTGATCAGAATGAGAATCATTGACATCTAGTAAGTTTCTCTCTGTTGTCACCTCTTCCTATTTTTTCACTTTCCTTGAAACCTTCAAATAGCATACTAGTTCCATATCTCGAGTTAGGTCCATCACACTGATAAGTTGCTTTGCTTTCTCAATCTCATCGCAAAATATGGAAATCCTTTATTATGTGTTGTTTCATATGTTTGTGCATGTCTGTTTATCGTACCCATTCGTGAATGTACATGTTAAAAATCAGTTTTATTTAATTTTATTCTTAGCTATCAAATTTTAGTATAACGTACTGTAAAAATGATATGTATACCACATTGCTTACACTCTAAATAGGGTCACAGTAATTGATGAGGGCAAATGAACCTTACTATTTAAGGACCTCTTTTAGATATCATGATTTTGTCGACACCCTTCCGGGGGAAATGAGTCTATTACTCCATCATAGAATACCATGAGAAAACAATTCAGTAGACCTCTTTATACAAGGCGTCCCTATTTGGCTTAGTCTTAAATGGTCATAATGTAATTCTAAGTGATTAGTCATCATCTATTTATTTATTTTCAATCACTGAGGATTGGGATTTCTTATGGTTTAGCTCAATTAGGCAAAGCATCTTGGAACAAATTGCTAATCTAGTTTATCCAATGTGATTCACAGCTGGTAATTTAAGCTCTATGCATGCAAAGGATCCGCACCTCTCCCAGGTCATGAAGAAAAATGAAAGTGTTGTGCAAGGCGAAACGATTGCATTTCCTCATGTTGCATGGAATCCGTTGTTGATGTTGTTTCATATGTCCTGTTGTGGTTGCTTATCATGATGGTGTTATGGGAAAAACCAACTCCTAGTATGTTTTAGGTTTTTTCATTTCCTGTTGCTATTGACTTGGTTGTTCGTACATTTTGCTGCTTATTGATATCTTTGGACAAATTTTGAGTTTATTTAATGTTTTCGTAGACATCTTTGGCATAATGATTTATCTTATAGAGTGGGCGAATCTAATCCTACAGCAAGCGAAAGCGAGAATAGAGGTGCAAGACTACAACAATCATTGGTGGGTACCAATAGTACAAGTACACCATAAACTCATGCTATACTCCTGTGGATAAACACGTGGAGAATTTAGGCTCATGAACAACTGGAATGGGCTTAATATTCCAAGATTTTCACAAATTATGATGCAGTTTACTTCAACCATCCATGTAGTGAAACTAGGGTATTCCGCGTGCTTTTGACATGATAAAAGTTTAAAACTTGTCAAAATATGAGTTTTCATCTTTCATACTTATATGCCTAATCACCACTATCAACCATTGAAAATATATATATATAAAAACATTAGGTATGAGATAAATAAAATGGTTAACATGATAAATATAGTTTGGTTTATTTTAAATATCAAGATAAATAAATATCAAAATGTTGGGTATGAGAATCGAACCCTTGCATTCTTAGTGTTTTAAGTTCTATGTGATCCGTTAGATTCTTATATTTGGATAAATCTCAACCTTTTTTTTTATCTCCAACCTCAAACATCATCATAATTTGTGATATAGGCTAGGTTATTCCTCGTGTTGTTGACACAATAAAAGTTTAACATAATAAATATTTTTATTCTACTTTTAATATCAAGATAAATATATGTTAAAATATTGGGTATGAGAATCAAACTCATACACTCTTATTGAGGATTGATTGAAAGTATGACATAAATGACTAACATTAAGTTCTAATAATTAGATTAAATGAATCTCGACCATGAATTATGTTTATCTATAAATTATCTTTAATGTTTTTTAGTTCTATTTAATTCGTTGGATCCTTATATTTGAGTAAATATCAGCCGTCTTTTATCTCCAACCTCAAAGACCATCATGATTTGATATATATAGACTAGGGTATTCCCCATGCCGTTGCACGATAAAAGTTTAAAATTTGTCCAAACATAATCACCCTTAAGTTTTTATCATTCATACTTACATGCCTAATCACCACCATCAACAATTGAAGAAAAATAAATAAATATCAAAATATTGGCTATAAGAATCGAACCCATGCACTCTTTAACTCATAAAGGCTATCTTTAAGTCACAACCACTGGATCTTCATGTTTGGACAAATCTCTACCGTCTTTTATCTCAAACCTCAAACATCATCCTGATTTGTAATATAAACTAGTGTGTCTCCTATGTCGTTGGCACAATATGGTAATTGAAAGATAGTAATTGAAAGTGAGAGAGATGAAATAATGTAAGTGAGGCTTAAGAGAAATTGAAAGAATGTAAGAGATATTGAAATATAAGAAATTGTATAGGATCGTTCGATCTTTATGTTTAGGTGAATCTCAATCATCTTTTATCTCCAACCTCAAACACCATTATGATTTGTAATATAGACTAGGGTATTCCTTGTGCCATTGGCACGATAAAAGTTTAAAACTTGTCAAAATATGATCACCCTTGAGTTTTCAACACCACCATCATCAACATTTGAAGAAAAAATAAATATAAAAAATGTTAGGTATAGGAATCGAATCCATGCACTCTTGGTACTTTGAGTTCTATGTGATCTGTTAGATTCATATATTGGTTAAATCTCAGCCGTCTTTTATCTCCCACCCCAAACACCATCATGTTTTGTATATATAATTAGGGTATTCCTCGTGTACGTCTTTGGCACGATAAAAGTTTAAAATTTGTCAAAACATAATCACCCTTAAGTTTTCATACTTCGTGCTTATATGCCTAATCAACAATTGAAGAAAAATAAATAAATATAAAAATGTTGGGTATTCCTCGTGCTGTTAGGTATTCCTCGTGCTTATAGGGTATTACTCGTGTTGTTAGCATGATAAAAAGTTTAAACCACCATCAACAATTGAAGAAAAAAATATCAAAATGTTGGGTATATGAATCAAACTCATGCACTCCCAAATGGCGTTTTTTTGAAGTGCTTAGAAGCTAACTAGATTTTTTTTATATAGTTTTGAACGAGCTTCTGAATGAACTATCTGTTTTACTTCTAAATAGGCTGCCGATTAGAAGCTGTAAAATTAAAAGGTATTTGTTTTTAGGTGCTGAATGAGAACTGTTTGACAATTTTGCCCAACTGAGCTGAAAATTTTATGGCATAAATATTGTGCTTAAACTCATATTCAATAATTATTTAAATCCTAGAAAATTTTACAATACCTTTCATTACAAGAATATCAAAATATGACCAAGTACATTTAAAAAAAAAATTATCAAACCAAATTTCTTACTAATATTCGTTTGCAATACGATCCTCGTAAATTAATCAAATCGGTTTGTTCACGTGATCCAAGTACTTGAGGCAATTGTGGTTGTTCACTATTAGTTTGCTTGGGAGAGTTGGAGAGATGAAGAAAAACTTAAAAATATACAGAAAGAAAACAAAGATGAATGAGAGAAATGAGATAAGTTTCTTACCGAGTCCTTGTGAAGGTAGGTACAACCACAATGCTTGGTGAAGAAAATGAATGTGTGTCGTCAAAATTTTCTCATACTTATTTTTAAGAAGATGGGGGCAGCAATTGTAATTACAAAATTATGTTAAGGTTATTATTGGAATAATTTTTTATTCACCCTGTTGCTTACTCTAATCAGAAGTAGAACTTCTAATCAAAACTAAAAACAAACACTCTAAACAAGGTGATCCACTTCTTATTAAGACTTCTGACTTCATTCAAAAGCAAAAAGAAACACATTTTAGTGTTTTAAGTTCTATACGATCCACCCAATCGTCTTTTATCTCCAACCTCAAACACCATTCTGATTTGTAATATATACTAAGGCATTCCCCGTGCCGTTGGCACAATAAAAAATTAACATAATAAATAAAGTTTATTCTACTTTATTTTTCTAGCATTGACACCCCATCATATTTTGTCAAAACTTAATTAAGCCAATATATTATTGATCACCTTTAAGTTTTCATCATTCATACCTAATCGCCACCATCAACAATTAAAGAAAATTAAATAAATATCAAAATGTTGGATATGAGAATCAAACTCACACGATCCGTTAGATTGATATATTTAGGTAAATCTTATCTGTTTTTTATCTCCCACCCAAACACCATCATGTTATGTATATATAACTAGGGTATTCTTCGTGTCATTGGCACCATCATGTTGTGTATATATAAATCTCATTCGTCTTTTTCTAGCATTGACACCCCATAATAACTTGATTAAGTTAACATATTATTAATCACCCTTAAGTTTTCATCCTTCATACTTACATGCCTAATCACCACCATCAACAATTGAAGAAAAATAAATAAATATAAAAAATGTTAGGTATGAAAATTGAACCCATGCACTCTTGGTACTTTAAGTTCTATGTGATCTGCTAGATTCATATATTTGATTAAACTTAAAACGTCTTTTATCTCACACCCAAACACCATCCTATTTTGTATATATAACTAGCATATTACCCATGTCGTTGACACTCCACATATATATTTTTTCTTTCAATTATCGTGCACTAGACACCCTCACCACTAATGCCTTCAATCAATTCCATAAAAAATAATATTTTAAAATATAAACTAATTTTCTTAAAAGTGCAAGCATATTTTACGATAAAAATACTAATTATTTTTAAAGTAAAACTCGGTTAAAATTAGAATCGATTGAATGTTTAGGGTCTTTGTTTGAATATTCATTAAAATGTCTATAGCTTTGTGATATTCACATAATTATTACATAATATATTCCTTAATTTATACATGTTAGTGTTTCGATTATTATATTTTATAGTAATTATTTCGTTTTCATGTCTTTGTAGGAATTTGAGCGTAAACGATGAAATCACATTAAAGCGACAAGGAACAACAATTAGACAATTCCAACGGTGGTATAAAGCAAGTCACAAACCTAAACCCGAAACCTAATTCATAACCTAAACTCAAAACCTAATTCATAACCTAAACCCAATCCATAACCTAAACCCAAACCCAAACCCAATGCCAAGCCTAATCCTTCTCCTACCCTCATTGATGAATCATTCCCTCATTTCATCCCTATTCATCTTAATAATTTTCTATAAATAGAAGATGATAGGGTAAGAAAGGGGGGAGGAAGTGAAGGGAAAAGAAGATAATTAGAAATCAAAACCTCTTCCTCAATGGAGATTTCCTCAAAGGAGCTCCTCTCTCAAAGGTGATTCACAATCACCCTCACCACTCATCCATATCTCACTCACTCCACTCACTCAGCACACAATCACCTCGCCACCACAGTCACCTCGCCATCGCCACCACCGATCTCCGCAACCGCCACCGTCACCACCGTGAAACAGGGGTGTGACAACCCTGTTTTACGTCCAATTTTCACTCCACCACCACTCTCTGTTCCTCTCCCCTGTCCACACAACCGCCACCATCTCTGCACGAGTCCCACCACCACAACAGACCACGAAAAGCCGCGACAGAACCACCGCAATCACGCCGCGAAACAGAGTCCGCTTCACGACAGAGCCTGTTCTCCTCCTCTCTCGGCCTCTCTTCATCTCGAGCTCCTTCCCGCATCCCTCTTTCACGACCATCGTCGCAAGCGACGCTTCAGCAGGCGGCACAGACCACCGCGACAGTGAAAATAGGGGAGTATTCTTCCCGATTTCTCTTTGTTTTTTTTTGCTGTTTTATTTGGTGTTTCCTCACCTTTGTTCGTCTTTTGCAGGTTCTGGAAGCAATTTGGATTCGAGGACGGTCGCGAGGAGCGAAGAAAATCACCGCGAGAGCCGCTGTCACGCTGGAGAAGACGACCGGAGCGCGTGGGTATTGTAGCAGTACTGTAGCAGGGCGGGAGAAAGAGTCAAATTCGGTTATTCGGCTATTTCCACCCCCTGTTTTGCTCTGTACCACCACAGAGCGTTTTGGGGCCATTTCCTCGGAATTCATGCACAACCACCTGCTGATCTGCTGAGTGCCACCACATCGAGCTTGTGATAAACTAAATGGGTTGTATTAGTTATTTTGATTTATTTTACTGAATTGTGTGCTTAATTGCTAATTACAATTTATTTCTGAATTTTGATAAATTGCTTTCACCTTGCATGTTCGAGAAATTAAACTTGATATGTTTGGTAGTTAGAATTACCCTTTATCAATATTCAAAGCATGTGCTAAAATTATTAAGCTTAAGCTTTGATTAAGTGTGCCCTAAAAAGACACTTAATACTTTGTAAGAGCGTATTTGCTTAAAATAATTTGTTAATGTTTGATAGAAACATGATATAAGTTGAAATCGATTTTAACGATCACATATTCGGTGTAAGCAAGGGATTCTCATCCCTAACGCTTCTCGTTTTTAAATTCAGTAATTTAGATTTAAATAATTTTGCTAATTCATTGGTGAGTCCAAGCCCACAAAAATCCATCTCATCTATCTTTTATTTTCCTTATTTTAATTTATTTTTAGTTTAGATTTAAAAATGTTGTAACCCCATTTCCTATAAATTAGTTTAATTAAATTCTAAAATTCAATTGCATCCACCTTCTTCGTGGAATCGACCCGTACTTGCCGTTGTCTACAAGTTAGGCACCGTGCACTTGCGGTTATTACAAGTGAGCTGAATTAACCTATTAATTTAGGTTGGTTAAGCTCGCATCACTTTGAAAAATATTATACTTAAATATTTTAATAATAAAATACATATTTTGAAAATTTAAGTGTTTGTATTGATAATTAGTTTTGTTGAAAAGATTTTTAAAATTGCATTTCAACGATACCAAGTTTACCAAAATCCAACAACTACATAGATAGTTATGATAATTTTCATTTAAAAAAAAACTATACTTTCTCTCGCCACCACATTTACATTCCACCTATTTTTTCATAATTTTTATTTTTTTGCCCTTCTATATGGGTTATATTTACAAACATGCCATTATTGGGAATGAATCTCAATTCTCAACTTATTTTCGTACTTTAAATCCTAGTCATCTTTAATCTTAAAACCTCAAGTTTGTCCCAATCAGCAATGAATGGTAAAATATCATTCTGAATTATAATATAAATAATACTAACATATTACCCTTGTCGTTGCCATTCCATAAACATTTCTTTGTTGCTAATTATCATGCAGTGGACATCCTCACCACCATTGTCCTCAATCGGCTTCATTAAAAAAATTATATTTTAAAATGTAAACTTATTTTTTTAGAGTCAAATTTGGTTAAAATTAGAATTGATTGAATGTTCGGGGTCTTTATTTAAATGTTCATTAGTTTCTTTGAAAATATAATACTTAGACATCAACATATAAAAAAACGTATTTTAATAATAAAATACATATTTTGAAATTTTAAGTTTTATATTGATCATTGGTTTTGTTTGAAAGATTTTCAAGATTGCATTTCAATGATATCAAGTTTACCAATATCCGACAACTATGAAAATAGTTATGATAATTTTCATTTTGAAAAAAAAAGACATAATACATTTTCTCTCTGCCACATGTACATTTCACCAACTTTTTCACTATTTTTCATTATTTTTGCCCTTATATATGTTTTATATTTACAAACATGTCATCATATGAAATGAATCTCAACCCTCAACACATTTCCAACTTTCAATCCTAGCCATCTTTTATCTTCAACTTCAAGTTTGTCTTAGTCAATTGTAATAGTAAAACACCATTATGAATTGTAATATAGATATGGATTAAGATGTTTGACTCTTTTTTTTTGTATTGAAAGACATTAAAAATACCAACGACCAGCTTGTATTGGTCATTGGTTTTGTTGAAATTCGAGTTCTTTGTTTGAATATACATGAGAAGCTATTTTCATTCATTTGAAATAAAAAATTGAAAACACTCACGCCGTTAACTGCATTAGACGTTTTTAATACTAAAAATATACATATTTATAATATGTAGCGTTTTTATTAATTATTGGTCTCGTATTAAAGATCTTAAAAATGCATTTCAATGATATCAAGTTTACTAAAATTTGAAAAGAAAAAAAATATATAATACTTTCTCTCTCTGCCACATGTAAATTTCACCAACTTTTTCACCATATTTTCATTATTTTTACCTTTATACATTTTTTATATTTACAAACATTCCATCATATGAAATGAATCTCAACCCTCAACACATTTTCAACTTTCAATCCTATCCATCTTTTATCTCCAACATCAAGTTTGTCTCAGTCAGCTGTGAATAGTAAAACATCATTCTGAATTGTAATATAGATATATATATACTAGGGTATTCTATGTGTCATTGGTACAATAAAAGTTTAAAACTTGTCAAAACATGATTACCCTTAAGTTTACATCATTCATAGTTACATGCCTAATCACCATCATCAACAATTAAATAAAATTAAATAAATACCAAAATGTTGGGTATGAGAATCAAACCCATGCACTTTTCGTGCTTTAAGTTCTATGTGATCCGTTACATTCTAATATATAGGTAAATCTCAGTCGTCTTTTATCTCCCACCTCAAACACCATCATGTTTTGTATATATAACTAGGGTATTCCCCGTGTTGTTGGCACGATATGAACACACTCACTCACTTTGCCAAAGAAATCAATTGGAAACATATAAATAATAATATAGTACAAAGCTACTCGTTTCACAATTTAAAATATATTTCACAATTGCCCAACAAATTTGAAATTGCACACAATGGCAAATACTCATAAACACTTAACTGTAAATTTATGTGTACAAATCAAAATAGATTTAGTAAAAAAAATAATAAACTTATACTTGAAAGACGAGAAATTGAAAGCGGTGGAGATAAAAGAGTGTAAGTGAGGGTTAAGATAATTGAAAGAGTGTTAGAGATATTGAAATATGAGAAATTGTCTAGGATGTTAGATCTTTATATTTGAGTAAATCTCAGCCATTTTTTAACACCCTTGAGTTTTCAACACCACTATCATCAACAATTAAAGAAAAATAAATAAATATAAAAAAAAATGGGGTATGAGAATCGAACCCATGCACTCTTTGTGCTTTGAGTTCTATGTAATCCATTAGATTCATACTTATGGTTAAATCACAGTTATCTTTTATCTCTCACCCTAAACATCATCTTGTATTGTATATATAATAGGGCATTCCCCGTGTCGTTGACACGATAAAAGTTTAACATGATCAAGTGTTGACTATTTTCATCGCGGCTTATCTTTCTATCATGTTTCTCTTGGCTTTAACTGTGTTGAAAAATCATTTGGTATGGTTTTGAAAATTTTAGGTATGTTATTAATTACTGGTACATGGGCTTAAACTAAACCATAATAATAATAAAATAAAAAGAATAAAAAGTTTGTCATTAAAAAAAGTTGTCTAATAAATATATATTGTCGTTAAAGGTACGTGTCACTGATCATATCCCAAGGTTGCAACACATGTACCATTACCACTAAACATATTTATTTAATATATGTCATGTCATTCATCTTTTTAATATCCATTGCGGTATTATCTCAACCACAAATATTTGGTGTTTCTGTAATGGTAGCTTAAACTAAATTAATTACAATATTTTTATTGAATTTTAACAGTCTATCTTGTTTTAAAAAAAATTCCAATACTAAAATTTGTCATACCTCATAAATTTGAATTTGTAATTCATCAAAATGGCAAAAAACACAATAAAAACCACTATAACATTACTCCACATGCTAAATGTTTGAGTATGCAACAAAAACATAATTTTTTTTAAGAATTTCGACAGAGTTTACTTTGTTTTCTCAATTTTTTTTCAAACACTAAAACCAGTCATATACAATAAT
The DNA here is from genome assembly GCA_003290165.1 of Berberis thunbergii. NCBI lineage: Eukaryota > Viridiplantae > Streptophyta > Magnoliopsida > Ranunculales > Berberidaceae > Berberis > Berberis thunbergii. Next base: position 86,555 of record QNQO01002550.1, on the reverse strand, counting down.
ATTGCATTTGTAATTCTTCAAAATGCAAATATATAAAATGAACCACTACAACATTGTTCCACATGCTAAATGTTTGAGTAGACAACAAAATTTTGACAAAGTCTACTAATGAGCAAGAAATACAGTACCTCCAGAGTAGCTCATTTTGTATGCAAATGTAAATCACATTGTGTATATGTTTAACATTGAAGTCCCACTGTATGCATGTGTAAATCACACTGTATACAAATGCATGCAAATGTATGCTAGGATATTCAACACTTTATTCTAATGTATACTAGGAATATTCTAACATTGAAGTCTAACTGTACATGTCAATAAACCACATCATTCTTGTCAATAAATCCCATTGTATATGTTAATAAAAAAAAAACTGAATCATAGCATGAGTATGCAAATGTCAATAAAAAAAATTAGAATAAGAACTTTATAATATTTCAATAAAACGTTGTTGATTTTTTTTCAATTGATCTAACCATCCAATGCATAAGAATATTATCAAAGCTTACAGAAGTAGTAGACTTAGGGTTACATAAAAGGTTGGGGTTCTAAAATCGTCTGTGTCTTTACGAAGACGAGTGGCTGTATTTATAATAAAAGGAAACCCACGAAGCGATAAGGCTTCTGGAAAGAGATGAGCAGGATGCTTATCTCCTACTTGTCTTCTTGTGATAATTGAAGGAGAATAGTTCAAGATGCTTCATTATTCACCTTTTGACCTTTGCGGATGAGTGGATCTACTGTAGATACACGCGTCCTCTTGTAAACAATAAAATAAGGATGCTGTCGGGTATTGTGGCCGAAAACATTTTTGGCTGCTGGCAGATTTTTGAAATTATGGAGAGACACCATAATTATTGTGGGGTCAGGTTGACGTGAATGGCGGAAAGATGTCGTAACAGTCATCCTCATTGGAGAGTCCACTAGAGGACTCTGTAGCTTCATCATCTTCATCAGAATTTTCTGAAGCTATCATAGAGAGAGTCTCAAGGAGTTGAGCTCTTGTTGGTTTCCCTTGAAGTTGCTTCCTAATATGATCTTTAAGAAGCTTTGCTTGAGTTGGCACTTGAGAGGGTCTCATGATGGGAGCGGCAGGAACAGGCTGTCTAGAGAAGAATCGTGAGACTCCGTCTTTTGTAGCATGACTGTGGTCGAAGGTCGGCCACCATTTGATTTTAAAACGTCTGTAAAACCAGAGAGGCGGTTGTGCTGACTGATTGATTGTGGTGAGAGCAGAGACAGAGAAATCCCAACAGAAAATCCATGTCAGATTGAACTTGATGAAGGACCATAGCAACAGAACTTGCTGAGGAACTAGAGCTGGTGGTTGGAACTTAGACTTGAAAAGGGACCATCCTTTATTGACAGGACAAGGAAGAATCCCATCTTCAGCACCGAAATGGTTCCACCATGAGTGTTGAAACCATAAAGGAATTGAAGCTTGCTTGAATTTCTTGCAGAAGAAGAAAAACCATGAATGTGAGCAGTTTTGTGAAGGAACACAAAAAGCTCATTTCCAGGCTTGCTTGTAATCTTGATAATTGTAAGATGTAGGAAGAAAGTTGACAGAGAACTTCTTGTGGAAGCTTGGATGTTGCTTCCAGTCAGCTTCTGTCATAATCTTCAAGATCTGACACTTGGAATGAGAAATCTTTTCTGAATTAGATTTCTCCTTGTTATGAGTAATCACTGCAGAGTCCGTGTCTACTAGGATGAACTTATAAAACCTTTGATTCTTGAGACCATCAGCTTCTTCATAGAGAATCTGTGAAGAGAAGACACGACGGGCTATTGCTTGCGGATCCTTGATAAGAGGATAAAGACTTGAATCGAGTAAAAGCAGAGGCTCAAGACAAGTCTTTGTCACATATTGATTTGAATGCACTTGAGGAGGCTTCTGGAATGATGCCATTGTTGAACTTGATTCAGCTTCTTGAAGAGGCTGAAAGGGATTGGTAAGGGTTGTTGCATAAGAAAAATTGGGCTTGTGCTGTGTCGCAGAAGGCGACATAGCATATTGGGACTTGAATTGTGGTCTTGCAGAGGGAACCTGCGAAGAAGATGAGCTCTGCGAACTCATTTTTGGATAAACTCTCTTGTGAGGAAGTCAGCAAAAGAATTGTCTGCTCCCTTTATATATTCGATGTCAAAATCGAATGCATAAATCAAACCTTGCCATCTGGCAAAAATCTGTTTTGAAACGAGATTTAAAACATCTTTAGTTAAAATCTCTTTGGCAGATTTGCAATCAACTTGTAAAAGAAAATTTTTGATTTGTTAAATCATCTTGAAATTTCATGATGCATAAAACAATCGATAAAACTTCTTTTTTAACAATTGAATAATTGATTTGTTCAGAATTCCAAATACCAGAATGGTATCGGACCAATTGGATTGAGGTAGAATCAGGTAGACGCTGTTTAAGGATACCACCATACCCTTGGTTGGATGCATTTATTTCTACAATCTTGAAAGTCTGGGGATCGGAGATTCCTAAACAAGGAAGACTCTTGACTTGGGCTTTGACTTGTCGTACAATTTGAGAATGGGCTTGAGTCCATGGACTTGGATTTTCTTAAGTCTATTGTAAAGAAGCTTAAGTAAAACACGGAGGCCTTGGTAAAAATCAGCAACATAGTTCAAAGATCCAAGAAATCTTTGTAATTGATTTTTGTCTCAAATTTCATTAGGAAATTTATCTACAAAATCAATTGCTCTTGAAAACGGAGTAATCATTCCATGGAAGATTGTATGTCCTAGAAATCAGACATTTGTTTGAAAAAGATTAATTTTGGTAGGTGATAAAACCAAACCATTTTTTTAATGCATTTTTCAAATTGATATAAGTGTTTCCAATGGGCTGCAATAGACTCAGAGAAAACTAGTATATCATCGATATACACAATGGTAAAGTGAGACAAAGGAGAGAAAATTTCATTCATGATGTTCTGAAATTCACTTGGTGCATTTTTTAGACCAAAAAACATTACATTCCATTCGTGATGTCCAAAGGAAACATTGAAGGTAGTTTTATACCTATCCTAGGGATGGATCTGACTTTGCAAAAATCCAGACTTGAGATCAAACTTAGAAAAGACACATGCTGAATGTAATCTTTTCAGAAGATCACGTTGATGTGGAATGGGATATCTAATCCATTGTAAAAAGGAGACTTAGAGTGGCGAATGAGATTCTTATTTAGTAATTGCTTAATTTCTTGCTTGCAATAGTCCATAAGCTCATAATTCATTTGAATTGGTCTGGCTTTTGTTGGAATCTTGCGTTCATCAAAACCTGGTTCATAAGGAAGATAAACACAGTGTTGTTTCCTATGCCAAAAAGCATTAGGAAGGTTAGAACATAACTCTTGTTTGAGATGTTCTTGGAATTGAACAATCTGATTGTAATTTGGGATCTTGTATTTGTTCATCAATTCTTTTATAAGCAATTTCTTGTTTAAGTGAGTTTAAATGTTGTTGTTTCTGAGAAATGAAGTTAAGAAATTGAGCCTTTTGCTGCATCTGATTAACTTCATAAATTTCAGGTTTAAACAAAAACTTAAACTCAACATCAGTACCTAAATAGGTAGCCTTGATACCTTCTTTAGAAACTGTAAACGGAGAGATTGCATAAATAAAAGGAGTTCCTAAAATAATTTTCTGTTCCATGTTCTTAACAAGGAGAAAATGTTGTTTGATACAGACTTTATCTTTACAAATATGAGCATTTGTAAGCTTGTATTTAATTTGTAATTCAGAATTGTCGGTGGTGTACAATTTTTGAGTTGTAATTGTAAAGTATTGTGCTGGAACAATACCTTCTTGGATACAGTTCATATCGGCTCCTGAGTCAATCAGGGCAATGGTAGAAATCAAGATTTCTTTCTTGATGAAAAGATCAACAGAGACATACCATTTTTGGATTGTCACCTGATGAGGAATGCTTTGTTTGATATTACAAAGAAATTGAGGAGTAGATTCTTCTAGAGGAAAGGGTTCAGAAGAAGAAGCCTTTTGAGGAACTTTATTAAGATTCTAGACTTTGAGATCTAGATAAAGTTGGGATTGTTTAAGTAAAGCAATATCTTTTTTAATATTGTTTACTTCATTTTGGAGATCAGAGATACTAACTGGAGATGAAGCAATAGAAGATTTGAATCTATCTATAACTTCTTTGTGACTGTAAAAAGGTTGAGCAACCTCAGGAATGTTATGAGAGGAAGTTAATGAAGTTTTGATGTGTTGAAGATATTCATTTTTTAAATTAGGATCTTAAATTTTGTCAACAAAATCTAATAAGATACTAGATTGTTTCTTGTTAGACAACATGTTAATTGTTTTGTGAGAACAATTTATGTTATTACATAGACAGGCTCCTGCTCCATGATCAGAATCATCCGAGATGTCTGAATCAGAAGAGAAGCGATTGATATGAAAAAGTTGAAGTTCTTTATCAGAAGAATCAGCTTCAGAATCCATTAGAACATTAAGAAACATATTCTTAATATCTTCATGAGCTTTTAAAGCTTGAATCTTTTGGGTCGTTCTGCAAGATTTTGCATAATGGTCTGGATGTCCACACTTAAAGCAAACAGGCTTTGAGAATGGATTGGGCTTGAAATATTTCTTAAAGTTTTCGGGCTTGGGCTTATGTGTCCCATGCCTTTTGGGCTTGCTATAGTACTTATCTAAATCTTTGGGTAGTTTAGGCCCATAAGGTTTTTTAGATTTGTATTGACGGGCTGGATGAGATCTGTAAAGCTATTTGGACTTAGAATTAGATTGTGGCAATCTAAAATCTTCAAATCCATATTGTTGAAAGAAATCACCAAGTTCTTTCGACCCAGTGATATGTTGTTTCTTAAGTTGGTGTTTAAGCCTAAGATCATTACATAACTGCAGAGCACATTTATTAATAAATGAGATTAAATCTCCATATGTAAGGCGTTCATATGGGATATCTCCTTGATATTGATCTTGTAATTTATTCCTAACTATTTCTGCAAAGATAGCAGGTAAACCAGAAAGAAACTTTCGTTTCCAGAATGGATTACTGGCTTCAGATTGTTGCATAACTTTTTTGAGGAAAATGTCATTGTACCATCTGAAATGGCTAAGGGCAGAACATTTGTGAATCATAAGTAGATCCTTAGATTTACCTTGAAATTCACTGGGATCCCCAATAAAATGTTTTAGTATGCTAACAATAAGAGTAAGTACAGAATCAGAAATAAAAAGACCATGTTCAGTTTTTATAGGTTGTCCATCAGGTCCAACCTTAACTGCTTGTAAGATTGCTTGTTGTTCACCTATGGTAAGATAATTATCCCACCATCCTTTGATTAACCCATAAAAGCCAGCGATGATAACATGAGCTGTAGTTTTATCATCTTTTCATTCACTACGATAAGTAGAGGCTAGCATAATCATTTATTGGGTTACTTCAATAACACTTTCTTCAGATAAACCATCTATATTCCAAATATAGAGATTGCCTGTAGAAAATGAGCCGAATGCTTGTAATGAACGTTCTACATACTGCATATCAAGTAATGAAGGGCGTGGATAATAATTTCTTGTTTTAGGAAGAGGATTTTGATAATTGCCATAAGATTGTACCTTGCGAGCATACTTTATGGGATTGATATGATATTGAATAAAATTTAATCTATCCGATTCAGCCATAGGATTAAAATCTTCACTAATGTCAGATTCAACGGTCATGTTGGGATTTGACAGAGTGTTGATTCTGAGTCTGGAATCGAGTTTTAATGCTTCTAATTTAGCATCATTATCCTTGATTATTTGTTGCGAATTTGTAAAAACATTTTGAGATACTGAAGTTGGTTGAAAGAATGTATTTTTCTTAGTGTCTTCAGTATGTTTTTCTTGAACTCTTTTGTCTTTAAGAGCATTGTGAAGAAGTTGATCTTGTACCAATTTATCGCCAAGTTCATGGAGAAGAATATTGGTATAATTATTCTGTTGAATAATTTTACTTATGCCTTTTGCTTGAGATTCAGAAGAAGAATCTTTCAAAGGAGAAGCAATAAGATCTTGACCCATAGTAGCAAATGTAAATTCGCTAAGAAGAAGTAAAATTGAGTTAATTGCTTGATTCTCAGTTGAATTCCAGATTTTAGAAGAAACATTGAGAACATGAACATTGTCAAGATGAACATTAAAATACCAATCTAAGAAAGGTAAATTTTCTTTAAGTTCTTCACAACATTCATAAAATTTCTTTCCTAAATCAGTTCTCTGAGATTCAGTTGTTTGAGCGTAAAACTTTTGACGTCTTTGCTTATTATCTTCTGACATGAATTCTGTTTTAATCTTTTCTTTATTTAATTGAAAAGGTTTAGATAGACAATGCAGAGAATTGATTTGTGGTGGAAAGTTCATTTCCGATTGTGTTGGAGATTGATGTTCTGGATCAAACTCCTGCTCTGTTAGAGGATTGTATAAAGGTTGTGGGATCTGTGGATACTGAGGATTTGGCCTAGTATTTGCAAGATCAAGATGGGGTAGAGCATCTGGTGTAGGTGTTTTAGAGATATGTGTAAGAGCAGTCCTGAAAGATGTTTCAGATCTGTGTCCTGATTGGAAATCTGAAGGGTTGAGTCTTGTGATTCTTGCTTCAGAGAATCGTAGTTCTACTGACCCATCAGGGAGAGTAAAAACATGATCAAGCTGACTAGGAGGAAGTCTCCTAGGTACAGCAGCTCCTTGAACCTTCCAAACATCTGGAAGGGTGACTTGGTTCCAATGAATTGTCTTTGGAACAATAACATTGGTTTTCTCCTTATTGGCTTGAAAAAAGATTGTGTATCCTTTCTCAGACTCTTGTAAAGCTTTTGGGCTTAACTGAGTCTTCATGGCCTTAAAGGTGATCTTGTAGATGAGAGCTAAGGGTTCAGAACCTTCGATCATATCATAATCGGAGGTCTGAATATTGAGAGTCAGTGCTTCAAGGACGTTTGGATTCTTAAGTGACACTGAGAAATTGGGGTAGCAGTTGAAATAAACTGGACCCGATGACAGAGTGGACTCTGCGATTCCAAGCAGAGAATCGTGAAACCTATTGTGTCTACAATCGCGAAGTGCAATTAAGGCACAGGGTTTGAGTCCGATCTGGATCAACCCGATATGGATATACTTGTATTCTTGGCTAAGTAAATAGTCAAGTGTTTGAGCAGAAAATAAATGTTTTGAATCTAAAGATCCATTGAGAGGCACAGTCTGTTCGACTATGTCAATCAGATCTTCAGTTTTTTGAGAGAAAAAAGATTGAGAAACTTCATAAATCTTCTTGTAAGGAACAACTGGCCAGTTTTGTAAACCTTTTTCAACTTCTGGAATTCTACATTCCATCTTGTTTTGTAAATTTGGATTGGTTGCCCTAGAACTAGAAGAATGGGAAAGTCTTGATAAAAAAGACATTTTTCAAAATCTTGGGGTTGAACGGGAACATTCTGGAACACCGGTATGAGACCACCTCACCCTCTCATACTGCACTCGATCACCATGGCGACTTACTTAGGGTTCAAAAACGGTTGACCAACATACTTTTACTGGCTTACCAACGCTATCAATGGCTGACCAACGACGCCTAGGACTCCCACTATCCCCCCGGGATAAAGAAGAATGGCTCTGATACCAATTGTTACCCAGGACTGCTAGAACTGAAGAAAATAGTCTAATTAACATTTGAAGAAAATAAATAAATATAAAAATGTTGGGTATGAGAATCAAACCCATGCACTCTTTGTGCTTTGAGTTATATGTGATCCGTTAGATTTATGTATTTGTTTAAATATCAGTCGTCTTTTATCGCCCATGCTAAACACCATCCTGTTATATATATATATAACTATGGTATTTCCCAATCTGTTGGCACGATAAAAATTTAACATGATAATTAAAGTTTATTCTACTTCATTTTTCTAGCATTGACACCCCATTATATTTTGTCAAAACTTAATTAAACCAATATATTATTAATCACCCGTAAGTTTTCATCCTTCATACCTAATCATTACCGTCAACAATTAAAGAAAATTAAATAAATATCAAAATGTTGGGTATGAGAATCGAACTCACACGATCCGTTAGATTGATATATTTAAGTAAATCTCAGCCGCTTTTTATCTCCCACCAAAATACCATCATGTTTTGTATATATAACTAGGGTAATTTTTGTGCCATTGGCACAAAAAAAGTTTAACATGATAAATAATGTTTATTCTACTTTATTTTTCTAGCATCGACACCCCATTATAACTTGATTAAGTCAAAATATTATTGATCACCCGCAAGTTTTCATCATTCATACTTACATGCCTAATCACCATCATCAACAATTGAAGAAAAATAAATAAATATAAAAAATGTTGGGTATGAAAATCAAACCGATGCACTCTTGGTGCTTTTAGTTCTATGTGAACCGTTAAATTCATATATTTGGTTAAATCTCAATTGTTTTTTTATTTTCCACCAAAACACCATCATGTTTTGTATATTAAACTAAGGTATTCCTCGTGTCGATGTCACAATAAAAATTTAAAACTTGTCAAATTATGATCACCCTTGAGTTTTCAACACCACCATCATCAACAATTGAAGAAAAAAATGTTGGGTATGAGAATCAAACTCATGCACTTTTAGTCATTTAAGTTCTATGTGATCAGTTAGATTCATATATTTGGTTAAATCTCAACCGTTTTTTATCTCCCACCCCAAACACCATTCTGTTTTGTATATTAAACTAATGTAATCCCTGTGTCGTTGCCTCCTCTTTACGAAATCTTGACTTCTAACTCCACTAAAAAATTAAAACAACAAATTTTTTTTTTTTAAACTCCACCTTCACCAATCTTGACTAAGTTACTTTTTTGAAATCCACCCTCAATAATCTTGACTAAGTTACTTCTTTTTTTAACTCCACCCTCACTAATGTGTTAACTAATCTTTTTTTTTTAAATTCCCATCCTCTTTTTTTTTTCTTTTTTAATCTCTCACTCTCTCTCTTAATTCCTACCAACTCATTTTAATCCATTCACCCCCTACACACGCAGAGACCAACAAAAAAACAATAAGAAAGATGCCATACATGGTGGATTTGTTTCCCATGTGATCATATTCATATTAAAAATTTTAATTGGGTTGGGGACCGGCCGAGGAAATTTTACATCGTCATCATCATTGGTTTTCTTTTGTTTTGTTAAAAAAATTAAGAAAAGAAAGAATTAGGATTATCTTACCTCAGATTCAACTAGCATATGGTGGTAAGAATGATAAAAGATTAGTTAACACATTATATTAATTTGGGGGGTTGGGATCTGATCTGCTTTGCTTTCTCTCTGATATTTCAAAATTAAAAAAATTCATTGGGGTTTGGGGCGGTTGGAAAAACGCGATGGTTGTAGGTCGATTCAGCTAAGATGTTGTTTGTCTGCTTCACCTGAGCTAGCCCAAAAGGAGAAAACTCTTTTTCTCTCTATACACGCATATATTTCCCTTCCGAGAAGACAAAAGAGAGTGGGTTGGTTGTGAAGTGTTATCCTCGGAGGCTCTGACTTAGGAGTGAGTTTCAAAGAAGAAGAGACAGACGGACAGATAAAGCAAGAGGAGAAGAGGAAGGAGGATTCCAAAATTAAATTGTTGTCCGACAAATTCACTTGAATCCATCCAGTCCAGTCAAGCTACTGCTGCTACTACTCCTTGGACTTGGACCATACCGTCCTACCACCTCAAAGCCAGAAAGAAAGCCAGAGGTCTGCTCCTTGCCAACTCTCATCTTATACCACCTTACCTACTTCTATTTTCTTCAAGTAAAATATGAAAGCTCTTAATTAGCTAGCTACAATTGAATTAATCATGCCATGTATATTGTTTGTATGGTTGAATTAATCATCATTTTTTTTACGATCACGTCATGTCACCCTAATTGCAAAATATGGTTGTAAAAACCAAGTTTTTTTGTATTTTCTTAAATAGTTATGTATTGTTTGCCCCCCTTTATCTGCAATCCTGACTCCGCCCCTGTTTGCTTCGATAGAACAATCTTATTATCTTCACCATCACACGTTATAATTACATTAATAATTAGTGCTTAGAGATTTTATGGTACACATTTTGGAGATTATGATGCGGTTTATTTTAACCATCTATGTATGGCAAAATAAATCCCAATTATTATCTTGCTGAGAAGACATGTCTAGGTAGCCATGACGCATTTAGTGAGATAAGCTTCACACATTTTCTGCACAAGTTTGTTTTCCTTAGAAAAAAATTCCTTGGAACAATTGCTCTGCCGGTATGTCGAGTCGTTGTACCTTATGATTCATGGTAGACTGGAGAACATATTTTGTAACAACATTGTAACGCAATAACGGAGCCAGAATTTTTGTTGAGGGGGGCAGAGTGATGTCATAATTAATTAAATATAATAATAAAAAATAATTACTTTAACATGAATTTTTTTTTTTTTTACTTCTTGATAAACAATCCAACTCCTCACCATTGGAGTTTGACCTGAATATCAAGGACTTCTTGATAAACAATCCAACTGGTTTGCTTGGGTAACCAAGAATATGCAAGTGAATATAAATTTCAGTCTAAAAACTTAGCTAGTGTTGTGGGTTTGGCCAGGTGCATAACCTGCCAAGGTTGCGTATAAAAGTGTAACACAACAAGCCATTGCAGAGTTTTAAAGAAAGAACCAAATATAATTATAGACCTCTAGCATAACAAGGAAAAAGAAACATTTGCATAAATGTTAGCCTTACGATTGGATAAATCAGAGTGGAAACACAACACAAGATAAGTGTTTGAATAGTTGATTACTACTACATGAAGAAAAAGAGAATGAGATTGGATTGCTTATGATTTCTTTGTGAAGATGACCAACAAAGTGATTAATGAAGGCATCTGAAAGAAGAAGAATCAGGTGATTTGGACCCTGCTGGATCTTGTGAAGATGAGCTCAAATAACTCAATAGTTATAGATATTTGAAGGTGATGAAATATGGGGGTTTCCCTCATCTTGTCCAATCAATGGAGTTTGAAAAAGAAACTGTGGATTTTGGTTTTTTGGAGAGATTTAAGGAATTTAACCTTTATCTCTAACTCTGAAAGTAGAATTTGAATTTGATATGTACATAATTTGAAAGATGAAGTCCTGGTTGAAGTGAAAAGTGAGGGGCAAATAAAATTTCTTTTTTTTTTCTCAAAAGTTAGTGGGCCCATGTGAATCGGTGTCTGCTGTAACGTTAGGGAGACAATTCCAAATGTAGAAACTATCAATCGAAGTTTCTTTCATTTGACAACATAAAATCAGTACAGTCATTTATCGGAAAATTCTAAATGGCGAGGAAATGGGTGAGGGGGTGGGTGTGACCGATCATCCCTTCGAGATGTGCACCTGTGTTCTAGATATGCACAACTTCACGAATCTCGAGGAGATGAGAGGTAATACCAACCCTTCGCCAGTTTCCTCGACGCCTAGAAGGGCTGGTCATTTATCAATCCTTTGTATTTTCCCTGATTCTAGGGAGCGAGGGTGGGCGGTGGAAGTCCTCCCTCGCTCCCTAGATTTACTCTTGTGTTTTAGACTAGAATTTTCAATCTCAATCGTGTAGCGCCATCTATGCTTAAAATTCAACATCCTATTATTATGGTTCGCACACCTGATAAGGATACTTGATGGGCCAAATGGACAAGGATAATTGATAAATAAATTAATGATATCTAGATTTGCAGCAAAGTTTTCCTTCGAAGGAGCTTCAGGGATAGAGCTATTGAAGTGCATGCTACTCAGCGATGTCATTCCAAACCTTTTATATATGCGATCTAATCAATCTCCCAATTATTGAATAGGTGAACCGATCCCATTGTTGTATCAGAAAATTGCATTTTTAGAGTAATCTTGTTACTTGCCAAACACTCAGACCTGTATGCACAACTCCATGGTCAGTGTATTTATTTACTCAGATAGGATGGATAAGAAGGACTGATGATTTTCCAATAAAACCAGATATGGTAGTTTTGAACTGTCTCTTAGCAGACTGCAAGGTCTAAGAAGATGAGTTTCTGGCCATTGATCCAGTAGATAGTTCAGCTCATAATGTATACGCAGAGGCTAAATATGTGGAACAATACTGAAAAACTAACATAATTTATGATAATAGATTCACTGTTTCACTGTGGGTGAATACACCTCTATAGTCATGTGCAAAACCTTGTCAAATGGGTTGATCCTGCAGTTGTTCAAGTTGAGATTATGATCCAATTTCTTCAATCGAGCAAGGAGAGTAGAGACTAATGTGTATCGCAAAACAAATAGGTGTCTGAAAAAAAGATGTCATAATAATGAAAACATAATTTGTGTTCTCCAAACCCTGTTATACTAACTAGAAAGATCAGGATTTACACTCTAATGGAAGCACCTGTTAGATGGCAAAACACTGAGCTTGCAGTTGATGGAAACAAAGGTCTAGACAATAGAGCTTGGTACACCCTTTGCAGTTATCAGGGTAAGGGACAAGGTGCTGAACAGGGAGTTCGAGGTGTTCCAGCATTCAGTCGAAAAGATGTCGGTGTGGCAGGACCTCTTGGTGACAGGTGCGTGAATTCAAGTGCTTGTGCCCTTAATTCTGCTGGGTAATCAGCAATGCATCCGATTCTTGGGCCAGCTCCTGTTGACCATTTTAATGACAGTTGATTCCCCAATTGATATGACCTTGCAGATTTCTTCGAATTTATCCTCTCCAATATTTTTGTATGTGGCACCTCTGCTTTGGGGCTCTGAAGACCACTTGATAAAGTTCTTTTGTAAGTGCCTTCGCTTTCCGCTTGGGCTGCTTCAGCTGATTCATTGTTCACTGCTTCAGTTGGTTCTGGGGTTTGATCTGTTAGCACCTCGTTTGCAATTTCAAGTTGTGAAGATTCAATGCTTGTTGAGACTTCAGTTGTACTTCGCTTAAAAGATAAAGCATCTTCATAGTTTTGAGAGTCTGCAGCATAGTGTACCTAACAATGAAGAATAACAGAGCAAAAACATTCAATTCAATAAAATCTAGATGATGCAGTAAAGATTTGGGATTACTTGTAATACACAAAGCTCGCTGTTTCAGAGATTACAAAGCCTAGAGGTGTTACATGCCTCGACTTCCTTGAGATCGACTCCATGTTCCTTAATGAAGGTCAGTAAGCAGCCAAGGTTCTCATCAGTTGGGCGGTAATGCCCACTGTATGCTGAGATTGACTGTAAAAATAAAGAACAGGTTCAGGGTTAGATCTGTTCAGAAAGTATCAGGGATTGCGTCAACTTCAAATATGCCAGTTACTAATTGCAACAGCTCAACAAGAATATCTTATCTTCTTTATCACTACATGCAACTGAAAGTGTCTCTGATTTCTCGGACCTTTTCATCTAATCGAAATGAATCATTTCTATATTTCTAGAAATAGAAGATAGCACAAAGAAAATTATGAAAGAGGGGGGACTGAATTTGATGACTGTATCTTCAAATCTTTACCTGAAGCACTCCATTCTCGACCACGAGTCTCCCTGCGGCTAAAGTAACTCCTCCAGCAAGGAAGCTTGAATGATGAAATGCACCTTTCTTTTTCTAATGAAGTTGGTAAAAGTTAGTATATTGTGGACAAAAACACAAGCAAAGGGGTCTGGTGAATGCTTAGATTGCCAAAGTTCAACTCATACCTCGCCTGCATAGAACTTCTTAGATGTGCTCATTACAAAAATCCACTTTGCTCCATGTGTTCCATGAACTGTATCAAGGAACTCTCCAGTTTGCTTACGCACGATTTTCCCATCAACAATTATGTACTGATAGTGTTTCCTCTCTTTCTGATGTAAAAAAAAAGATCAAACAATAATAGAGACGCTTGGTAAGAGTTTAAATCGCGATTTAGTCTCTTCTAGAGTTGTAATTTGGTCGATTGAGGAAAAGAAAGAACCTACAGGTCCAAGATATTTGATGCATTGTTGCCTAAGCTTTGACCTAGGACATTCTTTGAGGTTGACCTCTCTGCCATCTCCAATATCCAACCTGCATCATTATAACATCCATTTTATGATCAAAAGTCCCCTTGCACTGTACTAAAACCAGACCACTCAGATTACTATAGCCACCAATGCATTTTTATTGTTAATCTACACCCGAAACTCCCTAACTTGCCCATGTGCCAGTAGGAATTGAAACCCTTATCTCAAAATTTTCAACAATCCTCATCACTTCAAGAAATCAAAGTGTATTCTCATCCCTTGCAGCCAGCACATGGCAACCTATATTTGGTAATCTCGATATAGGGTTAACGAGATCCACCTACAACATATGTTCTCTTTAAGAGAATTTTCTACTGCCAAAGGAGATTACCATGATTTCCTTTTGCAGTTGATGCCTTTGAAGGGTGCAAAATAAACTCTAATTTTCAGTACTAACAACAATACATTGTTTAAACTAAAGTGGATCTCTAAAGCACAATAATAAATCTTTCCAGAGGAGAGGAAAGGTGAGGAGAGTCACTGACCAGTAAAAAAATGGCTGGCCTGACTCGGCTTTCGACCACACTTCATGGTAGAAATGCAAGCTATGCCCATACCTGTGCCTTGGATCAATCTATAGCACAAAATTACAACAAATTAATCTAAATTTTTAGAAAAAAAAAATATATAATCAAGTGTTGGATTGAAGGGGGTTGTATTAGTGAAAATACATACAGCTTCAATCCAGTGTTGAAAAGCTAATTTGAGAGCTTTCTCATCTTTGGACAAACCTTTCCCAACCTGTTCGAACATGTCCAAAATAATAACAAAAGTCACAAATTCAAGTAAAAGACAAGGAAAAAAAAAACATAAAATCAGCAATAGTGAAACCAACACCCCATTTTTTCAATCTGAAAAAAAAAAGGTTATTAGTACCTTAGAAGCATTTGAGCTGATTCGGCTCCATCTGCCAGAAGCAGTTTCGGACTTGAAGTTGAAGAAGGAAATTGTACTGTGATTCAATCGAATAGAATCGATTACGTTCCACCTGTATAATATATCCACCATAACAAGAACAAAAACTTAAGAGAATATAAAAAAAAAAATTTGAAGCTAAATGAGTGAAAAAAGAACTTTTACCAGAGCTCTTCAGCAACGACGGCAGTGTCGGCTAACGTGCGGCGGGTGCGGTAACTCCGGTAGACTTTCTGTAACTTCAATGCTGCGGTGGACTCATGAGAGCTATTGAAGTTTGGGGACGAACAAGTAATCAAAGTCTTCGATTCTTCATCCGAAATTACTATCGAAGAAGAGGATTCAAACATTTCGTTGGCGCAGCATTCTGAGGAAGAAGAGTTCAAAGAGGCCAAAGGAAATGAACGAGGCTTGGATTGGAGATCGAATGGTGTTTGCTGTTCCACCTCCATCACAGAAAGAGATAGAGAAGAGAGTTTGTTTATTTCAATTGGGTGAATGTCGTCTTCTTATTCTGATTCTCGACCGAAATGAAATACTTGGTGCTTATTTATATAAGTTTTTATGGAAATTTTTATATATAATTGTGATTTTTATTTTTATTTGTGTATGCGGGGTCGTCATGGTCTGGGGAGTTGAGAAAGAGAGAGAGTAGTAGTAATAAAAGCGCGCAAGTACTGTGGGTTGCACGGAGAAATTAGTCCACAGTCCACTCCATCCCAATACCCCAAGCGTTGCACATGTTCCTTGTGCAGGCTGGCTGGCTAGCAGAGCAGGAAAGCTCCTGGATTGGATTACAATCTATCAATCGAGTAATTCTTGATGTAAGAGGTTTTGGGCGAGGAAATGAGCGAGGAGAGGGAGGTGACAGAGTGAGAGCCGTTCACCTTTCTTGGGATACGTATACGAAAAGTTAATGCACGCATCTCAAGATAATTGAACGGCTTTCACTCTCTACCTCATTTCCCTCGCTGATTTCCTCGCCCAAAACGTCGACATTTAGAATTTCTGCTATCAATTTGACTTGACTTATACCTTATATTATATTATATATTCTTGTGAAAATCTTTTAAAATTATATAAAATTGAACTATGCACAATATTGTGATTATTATGCATTTCAATTCGAAATGAATTAGTACAATGTTTAACCAATCTGCATTTAACTTACAATCAAAATTACTTGAATTTGATATTTGAGACCAACAGTTTGGTGTATTGAAAGTGCGTTACTCAACATTGATGCATTCATCTCATGGTCGAACCACCACCAATGGTTTTGCACTCAGATTATCAGGTCACCAGGAAATGGAAAAATTCCTCACTTACCATCTTCTTTTATCCAATTATAAGTATTATTTACAAAATGGTGTGGTCAACTGAGTCTTCGGTTTGTTTGTTTGTTTTTTTTTTTTTTTTATATGTCTAATCAAAGGGGAGACTAAGAATTCTTGAACGAAGCATCTTATGAACTTCTATTAGCTAGTAACGAGGATTGTTCTACAAGACGTTGGCGTGGTGCACTACTAGCTACAATGACCTCGTCCCTTCCTCACTACTTGAAAGTCAATGAACCCCATACCAAGTGGATAAGAAGAAGAAGAAAAATAAATTAACCCACCTACTAATAATCTCAGTCTTTGTAAAAATCTACTTAGCCTATCCCATCAGGCACTAAGGGGCTCTCTCCCCCGACAGACAACGTAGAAAGGTTCCTCGTCTTTATTTCCATTTTGTCTTTGGAAATTCATTTAGGATTGACTTACTTTAATAAATCATGCAATGCAATAGAGAATTAGCGATGGCTGATGGATCGATACCGAGCTGTGGAAGTTTGAAAGAGTCTTGTCTCAACTAATATTATCCAACCTTTGTGTTTAAAGCTGTGTTCCCTTTCCTGCCAGTTGCCAATTTAGGACTTTGAAGATTTGGACGACCACAGTCATTGATTCCTATCAATTATTAATTAATTACCTAAGATTACAAATAAAATTTAGTAAATTCCACACACAGCCGACACACACATTTTCTATGCTTGTTTACAATAAGAGAAAAGTATATTCAAGTAGCGTAGCAGTCTTGTATTGAACTTCCTTGAGCACAACTACCTACTAGGATTATATATATATTACTAATCAACTTTACCTACAAAGAATACGATGACTTTGAATGGAGTTGATGTAAACTCTCAATCCTTACCTATGCCGATACATGCATGGTATAAACGCATTGTTTCTTCACTCCAGGTTGAACTCAAGTGTGTCTAATGTTCTAGCTAGACAAAAACCATTAAAAATTGCATGGGGGCATATTATTATTTTCTTCTAAGTAGATGTGCATTTGCTATATACTCTAATCCAATCTTGAGGTCGAGACTCAAGAGCAAAAGCTTTACTAATGGAGATTGATCATCATATATGTGAGGTGTAGTCCAATAACATCATTTTAAAGCATTAATTAAATGCTGCTTTAGCTAAAACAGAGAGGGGGACTCCAAGACATCACTTTCCTTATCAGATTGAAGCCCTTCTAGGGAGCGAGGCCCAGAGCGAAGGCGGATGCAAGACTCGCTCGCCACCATCCATCATATTAGAGATGGATGTATGGTAATGGATGGGGTGGGCGGGCCTTGTGCCCACCTCTCCCCCTAAAATCAGGGTATCAGATCAGATTAGATATTTAGATGTTATGGGAGTGAATCAGTGGGGCTTTTCAACTATTGTTAGGTGTGAGGTTTTGACATCAATGACTATTTAGATGTATGTGCAGTAGAGTGATTCTACATGGCGAGGAAAGGTGCGAGGAAAACAGCGAGGGTCGCCTCCCTCTCTCTCTCCCTCTTTTGCTGTTTTCCTTGCACTTTTCCTCGCTATGTAGAATCACTCATGTGCTGTAACCAAAAACTTAAAGAGTCAGGCCCCTAGCGTCAAGGTGGCGCCCTAACCGTGTGATTGTATTCGAATGGAGGCTGAGCATTGGACATCTTTAGAATGATGGAGAGCATGGCCTGACCTGCTGGCCTGGCTCTCTAGACAAGCTAGTGTTGTAAGCACAAGACCCGTACCTTCTAACCATCAAGCCTACAAGTAATTCTGTTTTTATCATAATCACCAAATTATTCTTGTTGTTCTCCTAAAATAATACATCTGAAGTCACCGAAGTTGAGCGGAGTGAGTGGCATGTCACGTGTGGAAACCCCACCATAAGTACTTGTGTTGAAGTTATTGTATAACAAGACTTTTAATGTCATTCAAGTCACAGATGACATGATGCCATAAGAATTACTTATATAATAAAATTTTAATATTAAATTAAAATTATAATAGGTTAAAATGTATGAAAATGCTATTATAATGAAAGAAATAAATATTTTAAATTTTGAAAGAAATTTTGGTAACTTAAAAAAACTAATATTTAGTGAAAATTTGGTATTTTTTTTTCGAGAAATCGCATTCTTTGGGTATAATTAATGAATGTCTATAGAAGATTGGTTTCGATTGTAAATGGTTTAACATTGAGAGAGTAAAATGATTAAAAAAAATGTAGTATTTTTCATTTTAATGACATAAACACCCATTGTCACCTTTTAGAAAACTTAAATTTTATTTTTTTGTAAATACCATAAAGTTTGGATGGCAAATTTGAAAAAAAAAAAAAAAAAAAAGAGTTGAAGACATACACAATTACTATTCAAGCAGGGGGATTACCTTTCAGTCTATCTCCCAGTCAGTGGCTACCTCATTGGTAGAGCATTTTTCAGAGATGAAAATAGACTGGCAATGCAAGAGCTCAAATAAGAAGATTTTTTGGATATTGATGGTTTCTCAATGAAGTTCTATCTGAAAATGTGGGAGGTGATTAAAGTTGATTTTCTTAAAGTTATTGAAGATATTAATATTAGGAAATTTTTGGATTGGCATTTAAATATCACTATCATCTCCCTGATTCCTAAATATGCTGGAGTGCGAACAGTCAAAGACTTCAGACCTATTAGTATTTTAAACGGGGCTTATAAGATCATTGCCAAAGTGTTGGCTGATAGGTTGAAAAATGTTCTTCATTCAGTCATTTCTCATTTTCAAAGTGCAGTAGTCACTAGAAGGCAGGTGATTGATAGCCCTTTGATTGTCAATGAAATTATTAATTTTAAGAAAAAAATAAAGTATTCCAGGGCTTCTCATCAAATTAGATTTCTCAAAATCCTTTAACAATGTTTCTTGGAGATATTTAGATTTGGTAATGGATCGCATGAGATTTGACTCCAAATTGATCCATTAGTTTCACACTTGCAGATCTACAGTCAATTTTTTTTCTGAAGATCAACTGACAACTGCACAGGCTTTTCAATAGCTCTAAAGGCCCGCGACAGGGTGATCCCCTGTATTTTCTTCTCTTTACTTTAGCAACAGAAGGTCTGACCCAAATGATTCTTAAAACGGATGATGTTGGTCTAGTAAAAGGTCTGACCCAAATGATTCTTAAAACGATTTTTTTTTACAAGTCAACTGGGTTAGGGTTACTCCTACTAATCGTCTGGGTTAGGGTTTGTCACTTGAAACCCTAATTTAGTCTGAGAATACGAAGAATCCATTAACGTTTCAGAGAAAGAGAAAGCACGCGAAAGGCTCTAATCGATTGATTGCGAGACAGATGCCGCCTGCGAGAGGTTTTCTCAACCCGAGAAAGCCGCCGCCTGAACAAAGAGGTTTTCTCAACCCGAGACAGCCGCCGCCTGAGAGAGGAAGACAGCCGCCGCCTGAGAGAAAGGGACGCTCTGAGGAAGAAAGTTGTCGTCTGGGACACAGGCTTAGAGGAAGACAGTCGCCGCCGCCAGAGAGGGTGCGAGAGGGCCTGCGAAGCACAGGAGAGAGGCTGCGCGACGAACCACTCCACGCTGCTAGCTTGACCGACAGCCGGTCTGCCTGGCTGCGAGAGGGGTATCCCTCTGCCTGGCCGCCGCCACTGCCTTTGCTTGGTGTTGTAGGTCTGGCTAGGGCAGGGTACACCGTGGTATGACGGCTCCTCTAGCCATCAACACTTCCTCTCCCCCAATAGGGAGTAAGGAACCTGCGAAAGAGGCTTCTAAGCCTTCTTTCGCCCAAATACTTGGAAAAATACTGGTTGATGAGGTTAAAGAAACAAATGTCGAATGAACTAGATTTCGGAAAGAATGAGAGTTAGCCATTGGGCTTACGGTATCTGATGAAAAAAGTGGGGAAACTTTCATGGAAAAACATGTGATAGTCTTAAAGTTCTCTAGCTACAGACCAACATTCAAAGATATTCGAGATTCGATACATCGAACCTGGGGGATTCTAGGCGATTTCTCGCTAGGTTTGCTAGATCAACGTCATGTTCTTGTTCGGCTTCAATCTGAGGCAGAAGCAAAGAAAGTCTTGGCAAGGGACTCGTTCTTGATTCGGGGAGTTCGATTCAAAGCTTTCCGCTGGCATGATGGTTTCAGTCTGAAAGCAGACCCGATATCGGTTCCACTATGGGTAGAGTTGCCTAACTTGCCTTTGCATTTATTTCATCCCCCTCTTTTGAAAGCAATTGTGAACTCTTTTGGTGTCTTTTTGCGCATGAATGATCATACTCGATGTCTTTTACGCCCAAGTTATGCCCGTGTTTGCGTGGAGATGACTTTGGCGGAAAAGTCACCGAGTAGAATTTGGATAGATAGATCTAACAATAGGGGCTTTTGGAAAATGATTGAATATCCGGGTTTCAAATATTGTGATTATTGCTCATTGCTAGGACATCGGGAGGATTATTGCAGAAAAATGTTAGGTCATAAGGGCAATGTGAGAGCAGTCAACTTGGTGAAAGAAGAGAAGATTGAGAAACAAAGGTGGAAGCCAAAGTCCTCAAGCAACAATATGTCCCAGTGGTTAAAAAAATAATATTTCAACGCCAGAAGCTAGCACTAGTGGTGTAAAGATAGATTAGGGTGAGGAAATTCAGGAAGACGTTGGTGCTGAGAGGCCGATGGTCAAAGATTAGGGGAATGTCATGTTGTCAAACAAATTCGAGTCACTTACGGAGACCATAGTTGAAGATGAGAGTAATCTAATGAATCATCAATTGCCTTGTAAGACGAAGGATCCAATCAGTGACACGGTAAAGATAGAAACAACGGAGGAATGACTTCTTGAGGCGGGGTACACAGCGGTTGAGATTGCAAAAGCGATTCAAAAACAAGGAGAGACAATTTCAGGGCTTGCTTCGTCCCAGTCAGAGCGTGTTCTGCCAATAACAGAGTTTGCTTCGTCAGAGCAAGTCGCGTCACCAATAGTTGGTTTGGTGAACAGAACATCAAATCCTATAGATGATGATCCAAAGAAGTTGATCCCTAGGAAAAATGTGAACGATGACCAAACTTTCATGCAAGAATGTGATAATGCTTCAGGTAGTAGCTCAAGGCCGCAGTAGGGAGCGTACAAGTATGTTCACCAATTGGAACCAGGGAGGACGCAGGGGGTTTCGACCAAGGCTGTGGGCGGGGATGTTGGGATCTCTAGCCCAAGGAAAAAGACGAGCAGTGGGAATGCTTATCTACAGATAAATGCAATGATTCCAGCAGCAACTCCGGGCCAACAAAGGAGGACGCAGTAGCTGAGGATGATCATGTTGACAATGGGTTTGTCTATGGCTCTGGCAGTGGAGCTCACGTTGGTGCTCAGAATCGCGTTCAGAGTGGTGACAAGGTGCATGACCGGAATGTAGGGTTTCCAGCAGATGCGGGTATTGTACAAGATGACGAAACTTTAGTGGATGCAATAGTACTTGAAGCACCGAATATAAAATATATTAACTATTTGGTTCGTAACACTAACAGCAAAATCGAAATGGAGACCGATACCGACATTTCAGATACAATCGGTTCAGAAGAATATTTGGATGAATACACCATTAGGTCAAGAGTAGTGTCAGGTTTAAAGACATACCAAATTCGAATATCGAAAAGATTTCATGCGATGAACTTCAGAGACATCAAGGTATATCCTCGTCGATCATCTAGAATGAAGAAAAGTAACAGCAAGTATAGACATTCATCTAGGGGTTTGGTCACTATTTATTTTTGGTTTGCTATGATGTAAGTCCTCTGATTATTTTTATCGGGTAAAGTCGACATGTACTCCCGATTGATGAAAAGGTTTTTTCAAGTAATAAAAAGCCTAGTATTCTTTAAAATAAATAAAAAGTACAAGGGTTTTCAATTGCAAATGGTAGTCCTATTGTTTCCATTTTTTAGTATGCGGATGATGCTATCATTTTTTGCGATGTCTCTGCCACCCAAGTTCTTCCTCTCAAAAGAATTATGCTTTGGTTCGAAGTTATTTCAAGTCTGAAAATCAACTTTCACAAATCAATGGTGTTGCTCATTGGAGAAGTCCCTCATCTGAAGCAGTTGGCGGGTTTATTTGGTTGTGTAGCGGGTCAGCTTCCAGTTAAATACCTAGGCACACCTTTGGGTGTTAGATTTAAAAGTAAAGATGTGTGGGATGAGTCAATCCAAATGATGAAATCGGGACTAGCTTAGTGGAAGCGCAAATTTCTCTCGAAAGCAGGTAGACTAGCACCAGTCCAATCCATTTTAGCTTCTATCCCCGTGTTCCTTCTGTCTCTTGTCAAGGTTCCTTCTTCAGTTACAACCAATATAGAACAGATCATGCGTTATTTTCTTTGGGGTTCCACAAAAACCTTCAGAAAAATGCATCTAGTGGGTTGGGAGAAAATTTGTTGTCCAAAAACCCGAGGTGGTCTAGACATTCACCAAGTGAGTACTTTTAATTTAACATTACTTTCTAAATGGCTTTGACGATTTGTAGAAAAAAATGACACTTGATGGAGATTGTTCATCATTGATAAATATGGGTGAAATAGATGAAATTGGGATACCATAACCAAATACATGCACTTCCTATGGGTGTTCTATGTGGAAGTCTATTTCTCGGTGTGCAAGTATTTTCTACCCTCACATCTCACTTCGTGTTGGCAATGACGATCTGATATCTTTCTGGCGTGATTCTTGGTGTAGCAACCAACCTCAGAAATATTTGTTTCCAATGTTATTTTTCATTGGCAACCAAAAAAAGGGGAAAGTTAGCAATTTTTGGTCCAATGAAAATTCTTGGGATATTTCTTTTCGGAGACCCCTAAATGATGGGGAGCTTGAGGAGGCCGCCAATTTAATGCACATGTTGGATATTCAGATGCTCTCGGAAGGACCTGATAGTTTGGTATGGTAGGGTAAAGGTATGGGTTTTTCGGTGAAAATTTTTTCGGATATGCTGGCTGCATCTCATTATGATATTTACTCCAACTCCTTCATTTCCTCTCACAAGAATCTGGTTTGGGTGAAAAATCAATTTTCCTCGAAATCATTTCTTTTGTTGGTCAGTATTGCATGAGAAGATCTTGATTAAAGACAGGTTGAGGAAGAGATGAATCATCACAAGAAGTCTTTGTGTGCATTGTAATGAAAATGACGAAACTCTGGATCACTTGATGCTTCATTATAGATTCTCCAAATTCATTTGAAACAATTTATTGATAGAATTTGGTCTGCGTTTGATGTTTCAAGGTTCTCTTTTGGATTGGCTAAGTTGGTGATCCTAAGCTAATCCATTTCGGCACGCGGAGTGGTTATGGCTTAGGGTTCCTCATGTGCTCTTGTGATGTGTGTGGAAATAGAGAAATATGAGGATTTTGAAGGGCTTAACAGATTGGAGCACTCTATCTTTATCAAGATTAGGAAATTCTCGTAGAAAGTGAGTTCGGCTTGTAATCTTTTAGAGACTTATTTTTTGACATCTTCACGGTGTCTTGGTATTCTTTGATATAACAATAATTGTATTTTGTTTATCTTATTTTCTTCAATAAAAATCTTCATATTTGAAATATATATATATATATAACCTGTGATTCCATCCGCCACTGGCTTGCAGCTAAGTACCCCATTGGCAGTTTCTTAGTAAAGGCGAGTTTTGCTATATGAATTGAACTTATGGGTAATATGAGTGGACTAGACAAGAGAAGATCGAAAATGCGACAATGTTATTTATCGGGAATTCTAATTGGCAAGGAAACCAGCGAGGAAACGCGCGAGGGAGGGGGTGGAACCCTCCATCCTCATCGAGATGCATGACTGCACACATCTCGACGGGGATGGGGGTTCCACCCCCTCCCTCACGCGTTTCCTCGCCAGTTAGACAATCCCGTTATTTATTGCCATTTCGGTGAAAATCACGCTTTGTTTTTCTTTGAAAAATTGTAAATTCCATTAAATAATAATAACTATTACATTCTTGTAAAAGTATAGAAAAATTATGCACTTCATGAAAAAAAAATTTAGATTCTTATACAAACAAACCAAACAAAGTATTTGGATATGGGATCTCTACCACTTTATCTTCAAAATTTAGTTGGCTTTTAGATCACAGAAAACAACAAAAATATGATAAACCTCACCAACTATACCTACTAAGTACACCCTTTGTGTTAATTAGTCACTAAAGTGTCTTCTAATTAATTAAATCATAAAAAAAATTAATTAAATCGTGAAAACATTATTTAAAGGCCAAGTAAGCTATTATTGGTGTTATTAAAGGTTTTTTAGTATCAACCTCATCCGTAGCTATTCTGGACTTTTTCTATGCGTCCAAATTGTTGAAGGCTGATTTTTAATTAGATCATAACATTCGGGAATTCTAATTGGCGAGGAAACGATCAAGGAAACCGGTGAGGGAGGGGTGTGCAACCTTCATCCCTTCAAAGTGTGTCTTCGCACATTTCAAAAGGAGATGGAGGATTGCACCCCCTCCCACGCCCATTTCCTCCCTAATAAGACAAAGAGGACACACCCTTACCAACCCACTCCACTGATTATTTATTAATTAAACATGTATATAATTAGCTTTCCAGCTCTCCGAGTCCAATGGATCTGGACCTTGCCATGCAAACCTGTGAATATACCTTCTCCAACCATGCTTTCTTTAATTATTTCTGGTTTGCATCCCCCGTAACTAGGGTTGAAAACGAAATGACGGTATGGTTTTTCACTTATCCATGAATCAATTGTCTTTGATCAGTTTTAAAAAATTTTAATTTAACCCACCATTAACAAAATCAAATTGAAATTGACTTGATTCTAATTTATGCAAATCATAACCAATTGAATCGACTAAAATCGAAATAATCGATTATTTTAAATATATTATATTACTTTTATATAAAATATATATTATTTATTATATATTTATTACCTGTTCGGTTTTGTCAGTTAAAATCACATGAAAACAGAAAATCGAATCGACCACTTAAATTTTGAATTTTTTAAAATCAAAACTGAACCAAACTGAACTCAAATCGAATCAATCGGTTTGATCAGTTTTTATCCAACCCTACCCAAAAGAACAAAGAGTATCTAATTTACAACGAGGAATGTGTAAATATATACATAATTTTTATTTAACTAAGTCACATTTCACATAAGAATGCAGAGTAAGATTTTAGTTAATGGAGTACCAGCTAGTTGGTAGAGTCGTGAAAAATCTAACCTGCCTTAAAAAGGGGGGAAATTTTAGTGATTCTTCACGTTTTTGGCGTGCAAACTGGACTAACTTCTAACTCTAATCATGGACAGTCAATTCAAAGTTTTAGTCATTGAGTTTGCATATCCTTGACTTGTTTGGTTTTTAGTTTCTTGATTTTAAGAAAGCACGAGGTTTGACAGTGGGACATATATGGAGTAGCATTATTTCATCCAGCCACACATTCGACAAAATTCACATACTTCCATTTCTTCACCTTGAAATGCCTGATTCAGGGGGTCCATTCTGCAACCAAATTCTAAGTCTCCGTCTAAAACAAGTGCCATTGGTCAATGATATGTGATAATTCGCCTTTTCTAAATGGCGAGGGAATCAGCGAGGAAATGGGTGAGGGAGTGGATGTGACCTTCTTTTTCTCAAGATGTGTGCTTTTGCGAATCTTGAGGAAAATGCAAGATTGCACTCCCTTCCTCGCTGCCTAAAAGGGCTCAGGATAATTTTGACGAGAGATCGTTATAGCGCAATGTGTTATTGAAAAAGTGTTTTAGGAAAAAATAAATCATGATATATCAGAGAACATCTTGATGAACATTAAATGTTGGGATGGGGTGAAGAAACAAGATGACTTCATGAATGATGAATGGCGATGGTTGGTGAACTATATAGGCAATGACATTTGTTTGTCCTATTTTATTGAAATTGTGGATGAATGATAGCTACCTTTTATTGAAGGCACTGACTAAATGATTGCCAATTTTGTTGAAGGGCATTTTTATTATTTTACTTTCTAAAGAACATCTTTACTTTTCTAAATGACACCATCCTCAGCTGAAGGATAACATTAATATATATAAAAAAAAAAATCACCTACCGTTTCTCTTCACCTCTCTCAATCAAAACTACCACCACCACCTCACTACTGTGAGCTTCACCAGGCTGCCACTTCTTCCCTCACCCATTTTTATTCTCATCTTCCTCCTCATGTCTTCTTTTTATTCCCCTTTCTTCTTATTTTTTTTTACTTCTTCATCAAGCATCACTGCCACTTCTCTCTTCCACCGTTGGCCTCACCAAGCCACTACCTTTCTCTTCACCTATCCTTATTTTTCTTCTGCTACTGTCTTCCTTTTTTTCTCTATCTTCTCCATCACGCATTGCCACCATCGACTGGTGGTGCAATCGAGAGTGGTGGGGTGACTTTGGTAGTGAGGCGGGTGGGGTGACATTGCTCATGTGAAGAGAGAAAAAAAAAGTGAGGGCAGTTGTGTCCTTCAGCAGATAAAAAAGTAAGATGAAAGTATCCTTCAGCAAAAGTAGTGATGTCATTTAATCGCTGCCTTGACTAAATGGTATGATAGCTCCCTTTCACCAAACATTAAAAAGTTATGCAAAACAAAATTGTTTTTCCATGTCAAACCAAACATGACATATGAACACCATATAAAATCACCCATGTTGAGTTATAAAATATATCTTTCGCTTTTATAGAAATAATATTATAGCATATGAATGCGACCATCATACACATTCCACAACACGTACAATTGCATAGTTTAGCTTCACACATGTTAAGTCATGAGAACATAAAATAACACAATGATTTTGACATTCATTTGTCTTTGTCACACTAATAAAATATCTTTAATACACGCTTATACTTATACTTCCGATAACTTACTTTTTATAAAGTCTCAGAGCTAATTAAATCGGTATTTATCTTTTCGAGTATGTTTGGTTAGCCAATTTTTTTTGAAAAATTGAATCCATTTTCCTTATTATGCATATTTTTGCTGTTTGGTTGTCTGATAGAAAATTAATTCTTCATAAGATTATTTTCTCACTATTCATGGGAATCTAAGTCTAAGGGGAAGGCCTTGAAATCGGATTCACAAAAAACGGTTTCAATTTTTATATCTATTTTCCATGCAACCAAACAGACCCTTAGTGTATTCATCGCACTCCCTAATTTCACAATTTTTATGTAACTTATTGCTTAATTTTTACCAATGAGACAAAAACCCCTTGATATGTATTTTTGTTGTTGATTTTCCATTTGACGAGCCATTAAATTTTTTTTTACTAGGTGTCTGGTGTGAATCATGCAATAAGATAAGATCGATTTCATTTTAGATCTACCATCCTCTAGCACTCTGTAACTTCTGGGCTTGGTACTTTTTGGGTTCAGAACTAATTGTTCAATTGATTACAAAGCCTTGTGTGTGTGCATGACTCATGAGCTGGTAAAGCTTGGCTTCATTGTGAACCTTCGGATGGTGGCTTCTAGCTACCACATTAACTAAGTTATTTCGATTTACGGTGGTTGAAATTTATTGCATTTTAGAAATATCACATGCTACACATTTCATTCTTATCCTGTTGTCTGTACCTTTTGCATTAAAATTTCTCATTATAACATTCCTACTACCATCAACTTGTAGAGAGTATCATTGAATTCTCATGTAAAATAAACCCTGTTCTATTTTCTCTGTTGCTTACAGATCTAAGATGTCGAAATCGGGCTTTATGGCCCCATGATAATATTTGACCCGAACACCGTAGCAGCCAAAATGGGCTCTGCCCAGCCCGGCCTGCTTTTGTATTTTGATCGTCAAATTGTTGTTACAAGAGATCACTTACTATTTACTAAAAAAATTCAGAGTTTTTCCAGCATGAAAGGTAGAGAATTTATAGTTCTTTATGATGTTCAATAAGGATCTCTATCCTACTAGCACCAAATTATGATTACTCTTGGAAGTTGCCAGAGTTCCAAAAAATTGCCTAAAAGAAAAAGGAAGAGTTTCTTATCTAGTCAGGCTTCAGGTAGATTTTCATATCCCCGTTGTAATCCGTAGACCATAGTGCTAACTAAGACTACAAGAAGTATAAGAAGATGATATGAAATCTAAATTCGAACGTTGAATTTGAATAGTCCACCCATTGAGAACATGAAAATCCGAAAGCTTAAAAAGAAACCTGATCAGTCTCACCTGTTCCAATTGTTCCACCTGATGTCTCAGAGTCACCATGGATGCTTCCTTGTGAACAGTTTGCAGAATATACAGCGTGTGAGATTGTAAAAACTCTGAACAATGTTGTTCAGTAGTACACCGAGGAATAGTAGACTGACAACCCACAGAATAGAAACGGCAGTTCACAAGCTTCATACGGCAGACTGTTATGCAATGCCTATCCATCTCATGCCACATGATAGTAGCTGGACACTTCTGCTCACACTGCATGATCTTATAGGGACAATGTTAATAATGCTTCTTCATGTGCAATGCACCAAAGGTAGCACTGCACCCTTCGTTTGTGCAATTCATTGGCTTCTATGTTTTTCAAGCTCCATAGTACTATCAAATTTCAACGTTGCAATGATAAGCTTTCTTATATTAATCAACATATTTCAGTAAAACTAAAACCTGCAAAATAGCTTCTCTCCTTTCTAGCTGCCAAAACCTGTTAATTCCATCTCTTGTACAAAATCATCAATATTGTCCTCCCTTTTTTCATTCAATGATCATCCTGAAACACAGATGAAAAAGTTGCGCTTTGAACCTGCAAAGTCATCAACCACTCTGCTACGATATCAGCAGGATGGTCAGAAAGTGTAAAATCTGGTTCACCTTCTTGGAAGAAGGTTTCTGCAACATATGTTTCACTTCTTTGGGTGACATAGTCCACCATTTCTTTTTTCATATCAGCAGCCACCGAGGCGGGGCTCTTGAATATTCCACCAGACGTTTTGTCAACACAAGCTGGAGCTAACCCAGGAAGGACACATGCTGTCTTATGAGCTACCTCTGAATCACAAAATTCACAGGGAAACATTGGCACCTCTTCTTTTACCTCTTCAAATTTATTGAGTTCCACATTCTTAATGGGTGGATCCATTTTTTTTTTTTTTGTTTATTTCCAGTCACCTATAAAACAGTAACCATCAGAAAATTACTACTTGAAGTTAACTAAAGGCAAACAAAGACATGAAATGTCTCAACTAGTACCTTATCAAAATCAACAATCAAATGTAGTGATAGGCTAGACACATATTGCAAAGTTCCAAGTGTCCAAGAACTCTGACCATAGACATCCCCTGGCTTTAGAAGTCATGTTGGTGACCTGCAAAATGGAGAGACATGAAGAATTCCCAATACCATTTTGGAAATCAGTACAAAATTTCGATTCTAAAAGGGATAAAATAAAGCTGGGTGGGGGATATGAGAAAGATGGTTTAATCTTTTCAAATAAACTGTTTTAGCGAGTCTTCTGGCTTTGGTCTATGATGTATGGTTTAATCTTTTCAAAGAAATACTTTCCATACGATACAAGATTCTGCCTGACATCAGAATGACACACGATCGATCTTCGAATAAATGAATACAGACATTATATATGTATACATGATCTAGATAGAGGAGGGGGTTGTTGCGCCTCGCGAAAGTATAACAGATTGCAAAACACAATTGATAGTTGCAATTAAAAGTAATAAATCCAAAGTATAAACAAGGAAATATAAAGTAAATGGAAATAAATAAAACACGTACCACACAAACAATTTAACATGGTTCGACAAGTTTGCCTATGTCCACGGGCAAAAAGAATAATTTTACTAGTGAGATCGAAGAGTACAAATGAAGAGAGATACACAACGTCTACGACGTTAGATACATATGTGTTTAAGCGACACCACGAAACACGCAGGGTGCTTATATCCTTCACAAAGAAAAGAAATAAGAATCTCTATTTCTTTTTCTCTCTCCTCACCTATCTCTCTTCTCCCTCACATACAAACAGAGGATGAGTTGAAGAACCCTAACCTCTCACAACTCTCAAAAAAGCTCTCAAGGCCCACAAGGGAAGGATGATCATGATGAAGAGGGGGAACCTCTTTTCATAGCCACCTAAGGCGGTGGAGAAAGGCGGTGATGGAGGGTTCCATCACCTTCCTCTTTCTTCTTCTTCCAACCCAAATCCAACCACTTCAAAGCATATTCCAGCAGATAAACATCTCCATCCAACTGTCCTCTTCATGATCCAACAATCGTTCACGCCGAAATCCAGGTTCTTTTTCAACTCCTTTTTCAATCTGCCGACATGCCCTGTTTGTGTTCTATGTTTCAACAATTCTCCACATCGGTGACGATTTCACAAATCTGAGCCGATTACACAAGTATTATCTATCTTTGCCCTTCACACCCCAAAGGGGTTCAACATACACGAAGGATGTTGATCAAATCCAAACAATGTTGGAACTTGACCCCAAAATCTATCTTTGTCAACATATCTGCATGATTATCTTTGGTGTCAATCTTCTTCAGTAAGATGTCACCTTCTTCAATGATTTCTCGCACAAAGTGAGAACGAACATCAATGTGTTTCACATGTGCATGATGAACTTGATTCTTCGCCAAATAAATGGTACTCATACTATCACAAAAGACATCTAGATGGTCTTGTATTATACCTAAGTCATCAAGCAACCCTTGAAGCCAAATTGCTTCCTTAACGGCTTCTGTAACCACCATATACTTAGCTTCAGTTGTAGACAATGCAACTGTAGACTGTAACGTAGATATCCAACTTACTGGTCCTTTAGCAAGAGTAAAGATATAACCAGTAGTTGATCGTCGCTTATCCAGATCTCCTGCATAATCTGAATCCACATAACCAACACAATGCTGACCAATACTCGCATCCTTCTCAAAGAGTAAACCAACATCTACTGTACCCAGGATGTACCGTAGAATCCATTTCACCACTTGCCAGTGTCCTTTGCCTGGATCATGCATGTACCGACTTACCATACTGACTGCCTGTGAAATGTCGGGCTTCTTACACACCATTGCATACATTAAGCTTCCCAGTGCATTTGCATATGACAATTGAGCCATGTACACTCGTTCCTTATCAGTGCTAGGAGACATAGAGGCTGAAAGATTAAAGCGAGGGGCAATAGGTGTACTAAACGATTTTGTGTTGTCGTTCATCCCAAATCGTTGTAACACCTTATTCAAATATGCTTGTTGTGACAAGCTCACAGTTCCCTTCACCCCTGTCTCTTTGAATTTCCATGCCAAATATCTTCTTAGCTTCACCAAGATCGTTCATCTCAAACTGAGTTCTCATCTGACATTTCAACTTATCAATTTCATACTTGCTCTTGGAGGCTAGAAGCATATCATCCACATATAAAAACAAATATATAAAGGAACCATCACGAAACTTTCGAAAGTAGACACAATGATCATAATGGCTTCGAGTGTACTTCTGTCCTAGCATAAACTGATCAAACCGCTTGTACCACTGTCTTGGAGACTGCTTCAACCCGTACAAGGACTTGTTCGGTTTACACACACAATCTTTATTCTCTGCAACCTTATACCCACTTGGCTGAGTCATATAGATTTCCTCCTTTAATTCACGATGTAAAAACACATCTATCGTGCTAACTCAAGATCAAATTGTGCAACCAAGGCTAGCAAAATTCAAATGGAAGAATGTTTCATAACTGGAGAAAAGACTTCATCATAGTCTATATCTTCTTTCTAAGCATAACCTTTCGCATTTAACCTTGCCTTAAAGCGTATACTGCCACTAGGATATCCTTCTTTCTTTGTGAATACCCATTTGCACCCAATAGCTTTCTTACCTTTCGGTAAGCTACACAATTCCCATGTTTCATTCTTATGAAGAGATTGCATCTCTTCATCCATACCCTTCTTCCACTGTTCACAGTCGATACTTTGAATTGTTTCTTTATAGGTTGTAGGCACTTCATCCTCAACTACTAGAAGTGCATAGGGGACAAAGTCACTAAACCTTTGAGGACGTTTTATATTCTTTTTTGGTCTACTTGTTGCAATTGACTCCTGAATTGGAGTATCTGAAACATCATCAATTGTATCTACTGCAGTTTCACTATTTGTGTCATCATCTGTACCAACTGTGGAATTGGTAGGTACTACATCTGTAGATACAGGACTAGCTGGAACACATAGAGTAGCATCAATCTCCACTTGCTGCGAATTCTCTATGGTCGAACTCTCCACATGCTAAGAGTTCTTTAGCTTCAACATAGAACCTCATCAAAAGTCACATCCCTGCTAATAACAATCTTCCTGGATTCAGGAACCCACAATTTATAGCCTTCTACACCATCCACGAAACCTAAGAAACTAGTTTTCTTGGCTCGGGATCCAACTTACTTTCTTGAACATGAAAGTAAGCAGGACAACTAAAAATATGCAATCTATCATAATCATTAGCGGGATTTCCAAACCATACCTCCATAAGAGTTTTTCCATCAATCGCAACCGCAGACAACCTGTTGATGAGATGGTTGGCATATGTCACAGTCACAGTCCAAAACGTTTTGCCCTATCCAGCATTGGACAACATACAACCAACCTTCTCCAGCAATGTACGGTTCATGCGTTCTGCCACCCCATTCTGTTGCAGAGTTTCTCTAACCCTGAAGTGTTTGACAATTCCCTCATCCTGACATACTTGCAAGAATGAGTCAGCTTTGTATTCACTTCCATTATTTAAAACGGAGCCTTCTGATCTTTCTGTCAGTCTGAGTTTCAATCATTGTTTTCTACTTCAGGAACGCATTCAAGACCTCATCTTTATGCTTCATGGTGTACACCCACACATGTCTTGAATAATCATCTATAAAAGTGACGAAATAACGCATACATCCCAATGATGCTTGCTTGGCAGGTCTTCAAACATTTGAGTGCCATAATCAAGAGTCCCACGAGTACGGTGGATAGCGGTGCCAAACTTGACTCTTGGCTTCTTACCCATTACACAATGTTCACAGAATTCTAACTTGAAGGTCTTAGCACCTTTTAACAAACATTGTTTCACAAGAGTTTGAATGCTCTTCATACCAACATGCCCTAAATGCATGTGCCACAATCTGGTCGTATCACAAGAAGCACTTGCAGTCTCAGTAACTGCAACTTTACCCGTAACTGTACTCTCGGTCAAGAAATACAAATTACCTCTTTTGATTGCCTTCATCACCACTATTGCAGTAGACACAACCTTGAGAACACCACCTGACACGGTTATCTTGTAACATTTAGTATCCAAGGAACCCACTGAGATGAGATTCTTCTTCAAGGTAGGAACATACCGTACTTCTTTCAAATCCCAAACTATACCATCAAACATCTTCAGCCGGATTGTACCTATCCCTTCTGTTTTGCATATCTGATCATTACCCATCAAAACATCTCCACCATCTAGCTTTTTAAAACTAGAAAACCAATCCCTATGGGGACATATATGATAAGTGCGACCTGAATCGACAATTCACTCGTCAGTGGAACACATCAACGCTGATATAGATTAGGAATACCCATCAAAATCTTCATTATTATGCTCGACAACATTCACACTGATGCGTTTCTTCCCTTTCTCTTTGGCTTTGATTTTCAAACAATCTTTTACCCAATACCCTTTCTGATGACAGTAAGTGCATTCATTTATCGCCGGAGCCTTTGACCCACTTCTTGATTTTGATAAAGATTTATCTATTTTACCACCAAATTTTCTACTTTAAGATCTTCCCCTCGCAGTCAATGTTTCATACGTTGCATCCCTATGGACTTTGAGGTCCATCTTCCTGTACTCATAATTGAGCAACGCTGTAGCAATCTCATCATAATTTAATGATTTATTTCCCGTTAACAAAGTTGTCATGAGATGCTCATATTCTTCTAGAAAGAAATTCAAAAGGCACAAAACCTTATAATTCACTGGAAAAAATTCTTCTAAATTCAATAGGTCGACAATCAACCTATTGAGTTCATCCAGATGATAAGACAAAGTAATACCTTGTCTCATATTCATTTGAAAAAGTTGCTTCATGAGGAAGAATTTATTTTGAATACTCTTCGTCATGTACTTGTCTTCCAACTTTTTCCACAATACTTTAGCGGAGGTTTCCTTCATGACAAAATATTTTTGTTCTTCGCTAAACAAAGTCGGATATACACGCACGCTTTCCAATTCAACTTGTTCCAATCGCCTTCTACCATGGCGTCCAAACTTATATCTCAAAGCATTCTCCAAATTCTGTTGTGCTAGTACACCCAATACTTCACATTGCCACATGCCAAAGTTGTTCTTGTCGTTGAACTTTTCGACATCAAACTTACCGACTATAGCAGTAGTCATTTTCAAGCTGGAACTGGACGTCTCTATCATGTTCTTCAATACTTTCATACAAAACTATCAATTCACACACAAACGAACCAAGTAAGTACATTCGGTTCTGATACCAATTTGTTGTTCCTCACGAAAGCGTAACAAATTGTGAAACACAATTGATAGTTGCAATAGAAAGTAATAAATCCAAATTATAAACAAGACAATGTAAAGTAAATGGAAATAAATAAAACACGTACCGCACAAACAATTTTACGTGGTTTGACAAATTTGCCTACGTCCACGGGCAAAGAAAATAAATTTACTAGTAAGATCGAAGAGTACAAATGAAGAGAGATACACAACGTCTATAACGTTAGATACACACGTGTCTAAGCGACACCACAGAATACACAGGGTGTTTATATCTTTCACAAAGAAAAGAAATAAGAATCTCTCTTTCTTTTTCTCTCTCCTCATCTATCTCTCTTCTCCCTCACATACAAACAGAGGCTGGGTTGAAGAACCCTCACCTCTTACAACTCTCACAGAAGCTCTCAAGGCTCACAAGGGAAGGATAATCATGATGACGAGGGAAAACCTCTTTTTATAGCCACCTAAGGCGGTGGAGAGAGGCGGTGATGGAGGGTTCCATCACCTTCTTCTTTCTTATTCTTCTTCCATCCCAAATCCAACCACTTCAGAGCAGATTCCAGCAGATAAACATCTCCATCCAGCTATCATCTTCATGATCCAGCAATCGTTCACGCCGAAATCCAAGTTCTTCTTCAACTTCTTTTTCAATCTGCCGACTCTATTTGTTGTTTGCTCTGCCAACATGCCCTGTTTGTGTTATCTGTTTCAACAGGGGTATCTTGGTTAGTCGATCCCTTCTATTCAATTATTGATTACTTGTTAATAATTGTCTCCAAGAAATGAAAAAATGAACCAAATCATATCAGAAGAAGCATCTCTCTCTTTCTATAATCTTTGTTTTTGGCTCAAAATTAGTTTAGGTTTTTGGACCATAAAGAAAAGGAAAGATAATAGAATTTACAGTTCACCCTCCTAATTTTATTGTTTAGGGTGTAGTCCTATATTTTCTTCTTCTTTTAGGGTCATTTGCACTTTGCCTCCTATAATAAAAGCTAATAATAGATCACCCTCATAACTAATCGATATTGCACTTACCCCCAAGTCAATGCACAAGCTGGTTTGAAAGTGGCCACATTTTACTGCCCAAAATTCCCTTTAATGATTTGAGGGATGAGATGCAAACTTCCTAATGCAGTCATTTTTCGCTCCCTGGTTTGACCTGTTGACCTGCACAAGTAGCACACAAGTCACGAACCATTGTTGTGGTAGCCGATGACACTTTGATGCTAAAGTCAGACAGAGATCTGAGGAAGGTGTAATGTTGTAACAGGGAATTTGTAGCGTACCTTAGCTTACCAACCTCATGTCTTATTTATAGTGCAAAGAGTATTGGTTCTACCAGCCCATCATAGGCGTAGTTTTGGAAGGAGATCTTCGTGGAGATCCTCCTCTAGTCAGAAATCATGTTGTAGGAGGGAAGTTTCATGTTAGCCTTGTGTTCCCAGATACGCTAGGAGATAGTTCCCAATGCGAGAGCAATCCGTATAAGAAAGATTCCATGTGTGGAATGTACTCTAGCATTTGCTTTCTAGTTGGAAGTAAATAGCAGTCGTAGTTACCCGTCCGAAGCTGATCATTGAGAGACTTGCCTTAGTAGGACTTACGGGTATTGAGGAAAACTATGAGATGTGTGGGCCTAGCGTCCTATGAGAGTTTGGGTCCGCCTGATGGACTGAATTAAGCGGGCTTGGAACCGCTTAGGCATGTTTAGTGTTGGGCTAATGCTGGGGCCCGTATTTCCTCAAGATCATCATGACACGTGTGTGGCGTAGAAGTGTGACCATTTTTATGTATCATCAGCTACCCCTCCCCCGAGTTAGTGGACCGTCACATCGGTCTGCTAAGTTATCTCTTGAAGGGATGCGCCGCTCATGATGATTGAGTCTGAATCGTTGCTTGAACCGCATGCCGCATTAATGGAACGTGAGTTG
Organism: Berberis thunbergii; assembly: GCA_003290165.1. Classification (NCBI taxonomy): domain Eukaryota; kingdom Viridiplantae; phylum Streptophyta; class Magnoliopsida; order Ranunculales; family Berberidaceae; genus Berberis; species Berberis thunbergii. The sequence continues at coordinate 49,768 of QNQO01002550.1, read as the reverse complement.
GTTCGGTGAGAAAGAGACGGGAAACCAACATCTATTTAGGTCGTCCATAGTGTAGAGTTTGACTCTTCTATTTTCTTTGTTTTTGAGAACATCGCTCTGACTGAAAAAGATTGTTCATCTTCTTCATGCCCGAATAAAACCTTATTCACGATGCAATCTTGGCTAAGGGTCTGGAGTTTTTCGAAGACAGGTTGTTGTCCAAATCTGTCCTCACTGAGACCCGTACAAAGTTTAAAGTTCCTGAGGACCTGCCATTGTATGTCCTAAAGGGTGACCAAACGCCAATGTCGCCTTCGGCCAGGTTTCATCTGCTTGCATCGTGGGATGCTTCAGACTGGAGTGGGCTTTCCAGTTCTGGATGTGATTTGGGAGTTCCTAGATTTTGTAGGAATTATTCCGGCCCAACTGGGGCCTAATGGATATGGGATCATCCTCATGATTCTGCTCAGTGCTAAGAAGGATGGTGTTACCGTGACTCCGCGGGTAATTCAGTTGCTGACTTCTCTCCGGCTGAAGGGTAACACTGTCTGTTAGATGACGTTATCGACTTGCTTCATTAATCTGCCCGATGACTTAAAGTTCTGGCAGAAGTACTGCTTCTTGGCTCCTGCGAACTCGAAGTATTTTCAGTGCAAGGATCATCCGCTCGAGCGATAGTTCAGGTCGTTTCGTAAGTTCAACCATTTTCTTGTAACTTTGATATGATTGATAGCAGGTTAATTGATTATTGCTTGTGTTTATTTGCAGGAAGGTTTTCTACTACTCCTCTCACCTTAGAGGAGAAAAATACCATAGAGACGTTTCGTGACTTGCCAAAGGGGAACGCGGCCGATGTCATAAGAGTTTCCAACTTCATGAAAAGGGGGTCAAGTTGGAAGATGGAGCCCCTTCAAGGAAGAGGAAGGTTGTTGGGGGGCAAAGTTTTTGTTCTATCTGATGCGGATGAGCTGTCTGAAATGCTTGCCTCCTTTGTGGGGAAGAAGTCTCATGTGAGGATTGGGTCTTCTTCGACACGACCCGCTCCAGTGAGAGAAGAACACGAGTCTGCTAGGCCTGTTGGGGCGGAGGCTGATGTTTCGACTTGGAGAAAGATTACCTGCAGTTTGCAGGAGTTGTAGACAGGTCGAACCTTAGTGACCCGTAGGTCGAAGCTCTGAATGACCATCTGGTAATGGCAGCTTCCGCTGGTGCTGATTCGCGTGGGACCGTTCCTGTAGAAGGCTACCATGAAGATTTGCCTGAGGTTGTAGAATATGATCATCCCATTGTTGTTGTTTTGCCTGAGAGTGACCGCGGTACTGGCTATGTCTCCTGTAGTTCGAATTGCTCACTGTCTCGCTCTAGGCCACAACTAGGAGTGTTGGAGGGTCCTTTGGATAATTCGCTTCCTCCTCTCCCTTCAAATCCCATCGAGTCATCTCGTACCAAAGGGTCGACTGTTAGTGACAAAAGGAAAGCCACATAAGAGAACCTGAAGATGGTGGCAACCGTGAAGGGTGGCGCTGGCGTAATCCCTTATCCGGGGAAACTTCATTCGGATGTGTGGATAAGCATGTTTGCACCGGACTTGGTGAAGATGAGTTCACAGGTCTTGCACCAAGAGGTGAACGTAGAATATGCTTCGAGGAAGCATACAAGCAGGCGTCATAAGTGGCTGATGGACCACGTTCCAAAACCCGAAAATGATACATTGGAAGGGTGTATGGATAAGGGCTTGAAGTACCTCATGTTGGGTGTGTCTGATTTGAGCCACGTGCTCGATGCAGTGACGAAAGTCGATGCAGCTCGTGAGAGGGTATACACCTTGGAGCGTGTATTCTTGCACATGCAGGCGCTGTATTCTGATGCGCTCTATGAAATTGAGCAGCTGAAAAAGCATGTTGAGGAGAAGAGGTTGGATCAGTCAACCGTGGCCGCTGAGACTTAAAGGGCTCGCTTGGAGGACCTTGAGTAACCTGTCAGAGGTGGTGTCCGAGAGGGACAAATTTGAGAATGAGTTGAGCCGGATCCGTCAAGAAGTCAAGGTTGTGCATGAAACTGCGGTCTCCTGCTGAAGATAGTGCTTTGAAGGAAGCCGACTGGGCTGCTAAGAAGCAACAATTGAAATTCGATGTGGAATTCTATACTCGTAAGGCAAGAAAGGGTGAGGACCAGCTCAAATTGGGGAGGGGGCATGAGCTTAGTGCTGTGAAGAACAGTTTGGCAACAAAGCAGTATTAGGACGACACGTTGACTGGCAAGTTGGAGCTACTGGAGCGTGAACTTGTTGATGCGAAGGTGCGAGAGGAAGAACTTCTTCAGGAGCAAAGCGAGTGTGAGTTTTTTAAGTTGTACATGGCCAACTAGAGCTGTTGGCGCTGATGAATGAGGAACATTCGGAGTGGGATTTTGGTCACTATATAAAGATGTCATATGTAGATTTGTCTGTTACCTCTGCGTCATTGGATGAGGAAGACAGTGTGGGCCCTGATGCCTAGGCCGTGGCCCATGTGGACGTTATTCCTATTCCTTCTTCCACTAGTCTTAGCTCTTCTGTTTCTGTATCTTCTCCTGATAAGGAGTAGCTTTGGTGCGATTGTATCCTTTTTTTGTTTTGACCGTTAATGAAAACAATTTCGTCAATTTCGTGTTGTTGTTTCTATTGCATGTTTTTCATTTTGCCTTGTCGTCTTACTCCGGCATAGGCTGGTCTAGTCAATAAGACGTTGACTGGTCTGTCTGCGATAGAGAACTTGACCGCTTTGTATTGTGAACGACTCAGGGTTGTTTATGCGTAATCATGTCCAATAGTGGGCATGTTGAGGACAATCTAGCTGGGGGTTGACTTGCCCAAGCTGTTTCTTGTCCCTAAGGTAAGCTGCTCGAGTCTCACCTTGTTAGTTTGACCGATCAGCTGCAACTGTTGCTATGAGTAAGTTGCGATGGCCAAGTGTATGTGTTAAAGTGTTCATGCCGGGTCAAGCGCTGTAAGCTCGAGTTGGCATCCTAAATAGCTCTTATTTGGGCATTAGTTGTACGATTTCTATATCAGAGTGAATGGTCCTCGCTAATATTAGGATGTCAATTCATTTGAGCGTGAAGACATTGACTCAGCTAGATTCATGTTTGGCGACCAAGCTGAAAAAACAATAGTCTCTTGGCAAGCCGTCGAAATTAGTTCAGGACTGACTAGGCTCCCACCTTTCGAATTGTTTATGACCAAGTAAAATGGGCTATAGATTTGGGAAGTAAAAGTTTGGCGACCAGGCTGAAAAGTAGTGGTCCCGTGGCAAGCCGTCAGAATCAGTTTCAGACTAACTAGGCTCCCACCTTCTAAATTGTTTATGACCAAGTAAAGTGGGCTACAAATTCGGGAAGTAAAAGTTTGGCGACAAGGCTAAAAAGCAGTGGTTCCGTGACAAGTCGTTGGAAATCAGTTCAGGACTGACTAGGCTTCCACTTTTTTAACCGTCTACACCCTCCCGACGCAGTGGGGGCTACAAGTTCGAGAGGGGAGTTTGGCGACCAGGTTGAAAAGCAGTGGTCCTGTGGCAAGCCATCGAAATCAATTCAGAACTGACTTGACTCCCACCTTCCAAATTATCTACACATGTGCTCATCCGGCTATAAATTTGGGAGTATTCGACGGTCACGCTGAAAAGCAGTGGTCCCGTGGCAAGCCGTCAAAATCAAGTCGTGGCTTACTGGGCTCCCACCTTCTAGACTATCTAAACCCTCGCAACACATGCTATAAGTCCATGTTTGGTGATTTGGCGGCCACGCTGAAAAGTAATGGTCCCGTGGCGAGCCATCGAAATCAGTTCGTGACTGACTAAGTTCCCACCTTCTAGGCTATCTACACCCTTGCAGTGGGGGCTACAAGTCTAGGTTTTGATAAGAAGCTTTCGTTGTTAGTCGTCACCAGCTAGGCTTACCTGATTAGGTTCGGTGATCATTGATCGCGAACGGGCCTGGTGAGTCATCGTCACCAAACGTGATAGCGCTGATTAGACTCCCATTCCTAAATCGTTTATGCCCGCGCTAAGCGGACTAAGTGTCGGGTTGAACCAAAAGTCATTTTCATCAGCTTTGGCCGACTGGGCTTGCCTGGTTTGAAAAGAGGTTTCGCCTTCTAGGGGGCGTGCGAACCTAGTCCATTTGTCCGGTGCGTGGGGTGGATGAAGTTACCTTAAATCAGCTGGTGATCTTTAAATATGATCTGTATGTCATGGTTGACTAGGATTTCTTGTGCTCATGCCAAGCATGTTGACATAATATGTTTAAGTAATAGGCTGAGCCCATGGGCCCGCAGACGAAGTGCTAGGGCACAGTGCGCAGTGTGTACGACATAAATCACGCGGTAACACGTGTACGATGTAGACTATGTGACGGTTGAGTATTGGTTTCTCCCCCTCAATTATGAGGTTGTGTGCATCGCCATCCATTTGAATGACGTGGTCTGCACAGTTTCCTTGGGAACTGTCGTCTCATCATTTCCCATACCGTATTCAATGCTTGGCAGTTAATGCTAGAGTGTCCGCTTGGTTAACCATCATGTCTATATAATGATGTTTTCCAATCGTTGTAGACACTATCTTTCGCAAAGATTATCTCTTGTAATGTTCTCGCTTGAAGAGAACGCTTTGGGTTTTCCAAAGACTGAAGAAAATGCTTTGGATTTTCCAAAGGCTGAAGGCGGGTCTCCGTCTATGGAGTCCTTGGATGTTCTGACATTTTCGCTGGTCACGCATAATGGTCACCTGTTATGGGCGAGCATGTAGTTGATCTGCTGAGGTCTCATAATTTCTTCTCATATTGCGAAGAAACAGTACGGATGCTCTCTCAAGGGAAAAGTCTGTTGTTACATCTTTCCAATAATCAATAGACGTTTGTTTTTGTAATTATTCATTTATTTCTTAAATGATTGCAAATCACATAAGCATTTCAAGAACTAAAACTCAATATTGACTATGGAAAAGGAAACAAATAACTTAAAGCAAACTAGCTGTTGACAGAGAGAAATTGATCCTGGCCTTGGAGTGAATTCGGGTTGCTCTCGCGGATCATTCAGCGGACTGTCGAGGCGTTAGATAGGTTACTAAATAGTAAACCTTACAGAGGGGCGGATCTCCGCACTGACGGAATGTCGGAGTGATGTGTTCCCACTTGCCATGGCCTTTTCGACTCGTTGGGCGAAAGAACTTATTGCTCCTGTACTGCTCGAAAATGGTGTCTATGTCGTATTTTTCCTTGCACTGGATCAGGCTGTTTCGCTTGATGTAGCTGAATCTGTATGCATTTTATCTATTTTAGTGCGGCGCAGTGGCAGCCTCATGTCGTAGGTTGGTCTCCACGTATTGTTCATTCGGAGTGGTTAGTAATATCCTTAACACAATGGTGAAGGGTGGAGACCATTGTTTCCATCTAGTGGAGTCATGGTCTTCCCAAGATGAGATTGTAAGATGATGGTGCGTCTACCACCAGGAAGTCCAAAAATAGGACCTTCCTAAGCTGCGATTCTTCTGCTACCATAGCTAACCTTATCTCTTCGATGGGGAAGCATTTCTCCCCGCTGAATCGATCAATGAGTGTTATGAAGATGTCAGGTTTTTCTCCTTAAGGTCCATGCTGTGGAACGCCTTGTAGAACAAAACGTTAAGCGTACTTCCTGTGTCAACTAGGACTCTCTTTACTTCCCACCTTGTTATGGAGACCGAGATGACTAAGGCGTCGTTATATGGCGCTTGGATTCCTTCAAGGGCCTTGTCCGTAAAGGTTAAGGTGGGGATGGGTCCCTTGAGTGGAAGATGTGTATGTCCTCATCCGTGGATTGTGTCTGCATGTCCAACAATGTCCGCTTGTGGGACCTGCATGACTGGTTTTCATTTGGTCCTACTCCATGAAAGACGTATATTATCCCTGAAGTCTCATTCTCTATTTCTTTAACCAACTCCCTCATCCTTTGTTTGTTCCTTTGGCTTCTTAGATTTCAGAAACTCTTTTAGTTTTCCTATGCGGATCCAATGCTCAACTTCGTACCTCAAACTCTTGCAGTCATTGGTGTCATGACTGCCTTCCTTGTGGTATGCGCAATACTTGTCGATATTGAGCTTGGCGAGGTCTCTGCGTGTCTTTGGGGGCCACTTAAGTTCCTCCCAGCAGCACATTTGACAGGTTAGCATTTAGGGGTGTCACGCTCTGGATCCAACGTAGTTGGATGATTTCTTCGGCGTGAATCGACTAGGGTCTGACCCGTTGTGTAACACCCCTAAATTTCATAAAGATAATTTATTTTATTTTTAATTAAATAAAATAGGGTTACATTTAATTGAATGTGAATTTCGAAATTAGGGTTCTATTTGGGGAGTTAAAGGGCGGGTGCTCTCAGAATTTTAGTGGGGGCGAATAGCCACCCACCCTATAAAGAGAAAACCCTATTATTTTTCTTTTCTTTCTTCTTCTCTTCTTTCTCCTTCCTTCTTCTTTTCCTCCTTCACTTTTGCTTCTTTGATGGCGGGTGAGAGGCGCTGCGATCTGCGAGTGGGAGACCTTTCGAACCAGAGAGGCTTTTTAAAGCCGTGCGGGCCGGTTGGGCCCAAAGCGGACAATATCTTACTGTGCGGATCGGGTCGTTACAGTTTGGTATCAGAGCATTTGGTTAGCCTAGGCTGGGGTAGAGTCTAGGTGATAATCGGAATGTGGATATGGGTGTGTAAGAGTTTAGAAGTCTTAAGATGAAGTGACAAGGGCGAACCTTGAAGACTTTAGTTTTGTTTTGTTTTCTTCGTGAATCTCATGATGAGGCTTCATTGACTTGTGTGTGCGCGAGTAATCTTATGTATAATGTCAATATTTGCGTGAAATTATTTCGTATTATTTTTCGGGTTTTTGATTTCCGTAGCGTTCACTTAATACTTTCCGTGAATCTCGGGACGAGATTCCTTTTTAGTTGTATATAATGTAACACCCCTACTTTTCAAATAACAATAAATAATGTATATTTCTAAAATTCAATTGAAATTGTGTTTCAAAATCTTCTTTTGTTTGACAACTAGTATTTTTCGAAATTCAGTTAACTTTCTTACCTTTCGAATCTCGGGACGAGATTCCATTTAACGTGTGTATAATGTAACACCCCTAAATTTCATAAGGATAATTTATTTTATTTTTAATTAAATAAAATAGGGTTACATTTAATTGAATGTGAATTTCGAAATTAGGGTTCTATTTGGGGAGTTAAAGGGCGGGTGCTCTCAGAATTTTAGTGGGGGCGAATAGCCACCCACCCTATAAAGAGAAAACCCTATTCTTTTTCTTTTCTTTCTCTTTCCTTCTTCTTTTCCTCCTTCACTTTTCTTCTTCGATGGCGGGTGAGAGGCGTTGTGATCTGCGAATGGGAGACCTTTCGAACCAGAGAGGCCTTTTAAAGCCGTGCGGGCCGGTTGGGCCCAAAGCGGACAATATCTTACTGTGCGGATCGGGTCGTTACACGTTGTCACCACGCTTCCTTTTGCTTCGTTCCTCATCTTCGCATATCTTTCCCTCATTTTTGTCCCTGGGAGCGAATGGCTTCTTATCTCCTTTGATTTCCCTCTTTACGGTCATAGACTCTTCTAGGGTGATGTGTCTTTGGATGCTCTTGAGGAGCTCCGCCATGTCCAGAGGGGGCTCCAGGGTAAGGATCTCGTAGAGCTTTTCCTCTTTGGGGCCCGCAGTGAAGGTCGTCACGGCTGTATCGTCACTGCACTCGTCAATGAGGGTCAACTCGTTGTTGAACCGTGTGACATACTCTCGGAGCATCTCGTCGGACCTCTGCTTCAAAGAGAATATGTAGTGCAAGCTTTTTCGGAAACGTTGGCTTCTGACGAAACGCCTCAGAAATTCCTTTGCCAGAGTTTTGAAAGAGTCAATGAACTTCGGCGGAAGGCTGTGGAACCACGTCGGTGCTGAGATTTTCAGACTAGTGGGAAAGGTCCCATTCATGACAGATTCAGATCATTATTTAAGGGCCATTATGTGCTAGTAATGGAGCAGGTGGTTGAAAGGATCGGTGGTCCTATCATAAAAGTCGAGCTTCGGGGGAGTGAACTTTCTCAGAATGGCCTCATTCATGATTCGATCTACAAATGGTGGGACGGAGAAGCGGTCCAGTATGTCCGAGTCGTGTGCCCCTCTGTTGGCGTTGAACTCAGTGTTAGCCACGCAGCCTCCTTTAGTCCAATAAGAACTAGCGAGTGTTTGACTTTCCTGCGCTTGCTCCCTATCATTTTTTGGAAGTAGATGTTCGTGCTTCTCCTGGTCTCATTGGCTGGTGGTGGATTCTGTCGTGTGAGTGCCTCCACTCCCTTGGTGATCCGCTATATTTGAGATGCAGTGTATCAATTCTGGGATCCGTTTTTGCTGCCGCCGACGCGAAAGCTTGAGTCGACTGCCTGTGTAAGATAGGAGCTGCTGAAGGAGGTGGTATAGGGACAACTTTAGCGTTCGACGTGTCCCTTGGTTCCCCATTGTTGCGTGACTTAGTGGTCACCATCTCTTTGTGTTTTGAAAGGAGACGGGGCTAAGTGTAAATTTAAGAACTTCATTGTCCCCACGGATGGCGCCAAACTGATGCAGTCGTTTTTCACTCCCTGGTTTGACCTGGTTCCTACTGACCTATTGACCTGCACAAGTAGCACATGTGAGCCATGGACCATCGTTGTGGTGGCCGATGACACTCTGATGCTAAAGTCAGACAGGGATCTGAGGAATGTGTAATGCTGTAACAGAGAATTTTTAGCGTACCTTAGCTTACCAACCTCATGTCTTATTTATAGTGTAAGGAGTCCTGATTTTACCAGGGCATCGTAGGTGTAGTTTTAGAATGAGATCTTTGTGGAAATCCTCTTCTAATCAGGAATCGTGTTGTAGGAGGAAAGTTCCTTGTTAGCGTTGTGCTCCTAGATACGGTAGGAGATAGTTCCCAATGCAAGAGCAATCCGTATAAGGAAGATCCTTGTGTGGAATGTACTCTGGCATTTGCTTCCTAGTTTGAAATAAAGAGTGATTGTAAATCAAAGGTATTCAAATTCAAAGCTTCCCATGAAATTATAGTTCCTTAGATTTTATTTCATTGTAGATCAAAGGTATTTCAAGTGGAAAAACTTAAGCAAACCAAATCCATTTTTGAAGTTAGGGTTTTCTTAGGGTTTCATTAGATAAAGCATTACACTAATCCTTAGATTTGAGTTATTGCATCAATAGATTTCAATTTAGAACACCATTAAAGAAGTAAGTCAATCGTTTTCCTCATTTCATCTTCTGTTTCGGGGGGCATTCTTAAATCAAATTTGTTATGTAGGGTTAAGTTACTACCATTTTTATTATAGGGGAAAAGTTAAATTAAAGTTTTCTTTTCTTCTTGCAGATCCCATGATTGATATGTCATCAGCATAATCATACAAGTGAATAAAATGTTATAAGTATGCAAGATGTTGAAGGAGAATGTAATATTTTGAAGTAAAAAACTAAATAAGATGTTCTTGACAAGTCAAATAGAATGTTCAAAGCATAATGTCATTTATTGTTCAATGTAGATCATTTACTCTCCTTGCAAGACATAACACAAAGTAAATTAAATAAAATACGTAGCATCCTTGCAACAACCAATACCATTCAATACTATACCAACCAATTTCAAAGCACATTGTAATCAAATGTCATAACATCCTTGCAAAACCTGACATATCTATTCAATACCTGAACTTACAGAACTTGAAGTATATCCAATACCATACCAACCTAAGTGAGTTGTGGTGGTACAGAAGAGAGTGCGGGGTGCAAATAGTGAAAGATTTAAAATCTCTTTTATTTCCCTCCAAAACAACTTCTTCTCTGCTTTGTGTGGTGTGAATTACGACATTGTGGCTGCGAGAAAGAAGCAACATGCGAGAGGTGGCACTACACCAAAAGGGCCATTTAGCTACGCCGAGCTGCCCACGGTTCTAAACCGTTGGTGCATTTGCCACGGCCAAAAACCGTAGCTATAAGTACCAACGGCTTAAAACCGTGGGTAATAAACACCCTGGCCACGGTTTAAAACCGTTGGTATATTTGGCACGGCTAAAAACCGTGTCTAATATTAGCAACGGCTACAGACCGTGAGAATTATTTGCAATGGCTCAAAACCGTTGCAACAAACAAATGTAGCAACGGTTATGAACCGTGGCTAGACATAGCAACGGCTCAAAACCGTTGCAAAAAACAAATTTAGCAACGGTTTTAGACCGTGGCTAGGCTTAGCAACGGTTCAAAACCGTTGCAACAAAAAAATGTAGCAACGGTTTATAACCGTGGCTAAAACTGCCAACGGTTTGAAACCGTAGCAATATTTTTTTTAACTTCACGCTGTGGCCAAAATGGTTTCGCGCTTTGGGGGGAAATTTTCGCGCTTTGGCAAAAAACTTGATGAAAAACAGATTCTCGAAAAAGAAGAAGGACGAAAGAAGGAGAAGCAGGGAAGAAGAAGAAGAAGGACGAAACAGGGAAGAAGAAGGATGAAAGAAGGAGATGACGATAGAAGAAGAAGCAGGGACGAAACAGACTCTCGAAGCAGGGAAGAAGAAGGACGAATGAAGGAGAGGACGATAGAAGAAGAAGAAGAAGAAAAAGAAGAAAGTTTGAGAAGGGTGTGAGTTGTTCGCTTCTCTCTCTCTTTTTCTGCAACTCATATGATCTCTCTCTCTCCATGGAACCTAACAAGCCCACTCAATCAACCCCAATGAAGCCCTCATCGTCGTCCTTCAGCCCCTTCAAGTCGAAGATCCTCGGATCGAGCCCCGAACCAGCCCCCTCATCAGATCCAAACACCCCACTGAAGGCGACGCCAACATCGCAGTTCCGCCAACGAACCAGAAGCAAAGTTCTTTCGGTGAGCCAAATCAGGAAGATCGCACAAGAACTCAGCAGACCCAGTAAGAAAATCCCTTCAAATTCATCGTCTGATCCAGTCCCATCGACCCCGCTCAAGAAGAAGAAGAAATCCCTCGATGCGATCCAACTCCCCGAAAGGTAATGTTTTTGGAGAAAAGATTTATGTTGGTTTTTAATTTGTAAACTCTTTACCTAGATCTGGGATTTTACCCATTTGGGTGTTTTTTTTTTTTTTCATTTGTGGGGTTTAGGTTGGAAATACTAGCCAAGTTGTTCGATAACATGGTTTGCTCGATTCGGCTGCTTCGATTGAAAGGGACAATGTGCACTTTTCCTAACATTTGCAAGACAATGGAGTCCTTAACAGACAAGTAGTTTTACTATTAACTATTTTTGGGATATTGTAGTTTTTAATGTAAATGTATTTGTTTTGGCTTCTTATAATTGATCTTGTTTGTGGTCTAGGAGATTTTATTACAATCAATTAGCGCAAATGAAGTACATTTTACCGGAAGCAATTGTGCTGAAGAAAGAGCTTATGCGGAAGCAATGCGTGACTTTGATGATTTTTCCTTAAATTTCTTGTGGCAAAGTATTTTAAGTCATCATATATTCTATTCTTTACTAGTGAACCTTAATTAATTGAGTGGTTTGAATCTTGATATTTTCTTGAGTAGGTATTTAATGAGTTTGTAGTTTTTCTATGTTTTAGATGCCAAAAAGAAAATAATACTCAATGTCATTTGTGATGTTTCCATGCAGGCTCGGGATACTGAAAAGGCTTTGCATGGATTTACTTATGCAGTCAAGCTTGATCCTGACAATGGCGAGGCTTGGAAAAACATTGCGTGCTTGTATCCCATTCATTTCGATTTGTTCTTATGCTTTCAAATTATTTTAGTTAGTGTCAACCAGTCCATTATGCGACTTATTTTCTTATAATTTGGTGAGAGGTCGAGCAATCTTGCTAGCCAGAAATTTCTTCTTGCTTTTGGTCCTTTTCAAGTATTTCTACTTTCCTAGGATAGTTTTATGGACAAGTATTTCCTTCTTTTTTTAATTTTTAATTTTTAATTTTTAATTTTTAAAATTTTGTTGCAAGTCATTGTTAGCCTATTTGAAGGTCATGGACTGTAGCATATGCAATTAAAAATTCAAATAATATTAAGTTTATTCTCCATTATTCTATCCCCTCTTCCTTTGATTCTAACGAACAGAATTTTACCCCTTCTCATATAGATTTACAATCCTTTCTAGTATTGATGGTATGTTGTAGACTTGTAGGTAATGCTTGTGATAGTATGAGAAGGGGTAATTTGGAGAGAGAGGAACAATAGAATTTGTAAAAATGTTTCAAAAGATGTACATAATTTGTGGATGGATATTAAAGTCCACCTTTGGGTTTGGGTCATCAATGGGGCATTTTCAAAGATACTGATTTATCCTCTTGTATATTTGATTGTGGAGAAATAGTCATAGATAGACATAAACACAATGTATACGTTTTGGTTTAGCTTTCTGAGTTTTTCAACTCAGACTTTTAGCTTTTTATATTAATGAATTCTTTTATTTTTCTGATAAAGAAAAAGAGTGCCTACTTCCAATCATAATTACTAGCTTATTTTATCCTTAAAATTTTTACAGACATATGATCAAGAAAAAGAACAAAGAGGCTTTTATTGCGTTTAAGGAGGCCTTAAAATTCAGGGTTTTCTCTTTATTCTTTTATTCTGAATCATTTATTAGGTATTATTACTATGCTTCTGTTCTCGCAAACACTGTAGCTAAAAATGCACAAGTATCAATCAGTTACTTTCTTGTTTTCTTCTGCCTCCACTCTTTTGTGTTTGGTTTCTTTAATCTCGTTTTGTATTAATGCTATTTATGTTATTAATTTATTTACAAGTCTTTAAATGAATAATGCCATTTTTTCCTTTTCTCCACGTTAATAAAATATTTTGTATGATTTTGACAGACGAAACAGCTGGCAATTGTGGGAAAATTATAGCCAAGTTGCCTTGGACATCGGAAATTTTAGTCAGGTGAAATTCTAATGGTACTTTAGAGAAAACAAAATCTCATTCACTGTTATTAATAGTTCAGAACTAGCAAAATTGGAAGGACGTTAATGTGAAGTTATATAATTTTCTCATAACCAGTTGTTGTATTCCTGATTTCTTGGAGCTAGTGCGTGTTTCTTACAAAGCTATGTTGTCTGGGTCGCCTTGACATCTTTGCCGAGGTACCTTTGACCATGTGGTCAACCAGAGTGAGAAAAATAAGAGAAAGAAAAAGGAAAGGAGGAAAAGAAAATATTATGCTTGTAGGAATGCAGAAGCTTTTTTTAGTGTGAGGCAGTTGATTTGGAGTCTCTTCCTCTTAGTATGAGGGAAGAAAATAAGGAATCATCCAAAGTCAAAGCCAACAAGTCCCAAAACACATCCATCCCATGATAAACTGTTTTGTAATCTTCAGTTATAAAGCATTCTTAACGATCCAATCTCTAAAATTCATCTTATGCGAACAATTTCTTCAAAATAATATGCATATATATTTTAAATTAGTGAGCAGAGCTTGACCATGAAAAATTTTCACATGCTATGATTTAGATATATGTTTTTAGTAGGAAATATATGAAATAATCCTCCCACATCGAGTTTATAAACTATTAGAAAAGAAATGAAAATCCACCTGAAGATCAATTTGTTAAAAATGTGTGAATACAATTGAGGAGTTGGAGCATTAAGACTGAATGGTGGAAAATGGAGAAGAAATGGGTTTGGTGTGTGAATTGCAGAGGCGGAACCGCAGCTGGGGGCTCTGGCCCACCCTGGATTTTGGAAAGATAACAGTACACTATCCATGTATTAACTGATTTTTAGATGTTAGAAGATTGGATCATTACTAGAATTGTCCCTCCCCCTCCCTCTCCCATTTCATATCAGTAATGGAGATTTTGTTATATCTGATTAATGAGTACCACTATCTCATTTAAGTCAAAACTGATTTAATGGCCTATTACTCCACAACCAATAAAGTAGCATATCTACAGTACAAATATTTTTAAATTCTTGAATACCTTTTCCTACTAAAATGTAAATATATCCTTTTTCATCTTGTGAACATAAAAGATCTCCTGAATTGTACTTTAACAATAAGACTTTTAACCAATAACTCAACTAAACTTCATTCATTTTTTAATGATACTCTTTTCTTTCCCAAATTTTAGGTATAGTTTTTATGTGTATATATATATATGTGTGTGTTTATATGCATACTATATATGTTTTTACACATTAATATAAACATTAGTCAAATTGCTTGATTGGGCATAACGAAGGTGTCAGATTTTGAGTCTAGATTTACTTTTAACTATTCGAAAGCGCAATTATACTATCATCCATGTTGTTCTTTTCTGAGACATGTTCACAGTTATTAGACTAATATTCTTGTGAGGTTCTTACGATTCTTATATGAGTGCATACACTGGCACATTGGCATGGGAAATGAGGATATGACAAATCTAGGACACCATTTAGGGTGCATATGTCTATCCTAATATTATGAGTATACGAATCTGAGAGTCACAGTTGAAGTCCAAAAAACACATTTCTTTTTATCAGAAAAAACACATTAGTATATTTTTGTTCAAACATAAACCTAACAGATACTTCATGTTATTTATCTTTGAAAAAATCTAAAAATAAAAAATTATCTAGAATACGGAAATCTTTGTTACCTTAGTTGTTAGTATAATTGGATAGGAAGATAAAAAGTTATGAATAGTCTGGTATGAGTACAGTCCTCGACTAACATCCAACAGGATACGTTAGGGAAATGAAGTCTCTAGGCCTGTGGTATCATAGGGATGCATAAACGCTGTCTTGATGCAGGTACTTCGGTGTGCTGTTTGCAAGGCACCATTTTTGACAGAGCTTTTTATCAACTGGAAAGCTAAAACATTAGTTGCATGAATAAAGAAGGGCTAAGTCTATCATTAAATAGGCTCTACCTAAATATCCTCCAAGTAGCTTACTAAATAAGATCATAACCATGCTATTCACTGCACTACTTTTGACGGTTGCAAAAAATTGAACCTTCAGAAGGAAAAGTTGGCGTTTAGAGGGAATTGTAAATTTTGTTGTGATTTGATATGTTTGTTTTTCTTCTTGGTTTTCATTTCCACGAGTCCTTGGGTATTTGTGTGCACCCACTTCTCTTTCAAGGGTCTCGGTTTCAAAAATTCATTGTACATTTGGAACTTTTTACAAGAACCCAATAACTTCCCTGAGATCTTTTATACCTATGTTTATATTCACTTTGTTTTGGAATAAAATTTGAATCTTCTTTAACAAAATATCAGAAATTTGCAGTACCTTTTGCTACTGTCTGAATACATATAATTTTTGTTTATAATAGAAAGAGCTGCTATCTTTGTTCTTGTTAAGGAGACTGAATTCTGAAATATCAAATGGTGGGATTGTTCCATTTATGCAATAATGTGTTTCTGCAAAAGCATTTTCATGAGAGAAATTAATCTCTCTATATATATATATACACAAAATCTTGGTTTTCTTTCTGCTGGCCTGCTTGACAGGGATGGATATTAATTTGTTGTAGGCACTGGAAGCTACAAAGATGGTGCTGGACATGAGTAACAATGAACGTGTAGACGCTAACTTATTGGAGAGGATGATGATGGAGATGGAATCACGCATTGCCAAGCATAATATTCTTCCTTTGGCTGCCATTGGTGATCCTAATTGTACAAATCAGATCCACCAGAATGATTCTTTTAGCTATTCTGTTGATGAATCAAAATGCTTGGAACATGGTTTGGCATTGTCAAGGGAAACTGATCACTTGGTTGAATTGCTTGGAAATATTCTACAACAGGTACCCAATGATTAACTCTTCTTTGGAGTACGTAGTTGCAAAGCCATCTGTCGTGATTGACTTGTAGTTGCAGATGTTTTCTCATTTTCATGTGCCTCTTCTTTTTCCTGTAAACTTTTTTAAATGGTCAAGGATTTTTTGTTTCTTTCATTTCTCAATTTGTGTTTCCTTCAGTGTTTTGACAGTAGGTTCTTCTTAGAAATTCCATCTATTTACAGTGTTTTGCGACAAAGAGAATTTGCTTATTGTCATGATTTATGAGCATGTCTGCCACATTTTCCACTTTGTGTTATTAACTTATAGGTTGAGCCTACATTTCAAACATTTAATATTTGTTCACCTCACCATATAATATAACCTATGAAGTTATTGATATTATGAACTGTACCTAAACTGATATTCCTTGTCACATACTGACTTGAGGCTTAACATATATTTTTACGGCATATTGCTGAGTTTTTCAGTTGAATTTTCTATCATAACCTGTGCACATCTTTTTGATTGCAGTAAAACTGGGTGTTGCGGGCTTTAGTATGGGTGCAGCGACTGCTCTCTACTCTGCCACTTGTTGTGCTCAGGGGAAGTACGGAAATGGCAATCAGTACCGGGTCAACTTAAGTGTAGTTGTCGGTCTTAGTGGTAGGCTTCCATGTTCAAGGTTTGTCTTCTCTCATGCTAAGCTATGTACTTTCCACAAAAAAAATGAATTTCTACATGTTGACAATTATAGACTTGGTCCTCTTCTTGTATCGACACACATAGTCCTCTTCTTCAGATTCTATTCAAACACACACATAGCTCAGTTGATTTTGTATTTCACTCCGGTGCTTATACATGACAGACAACACTATTGTTCTGCAGGACCTTGAGGAGCAAAATAGAAGGTTCACATGAAAAGATAAGCTGTTATTTTAAAAACAACGAAAAGAAAAGAAAAGAAAAGAAAAGATAAGCTGTTATTTTAAAAACAACTGTTTTTGTTAGTATTATACCATTGACTTGTTCACGGCCATTTTAAAAACAACTGTTTTTGCTAGTATTATACCATTCTCTACTTGACTACTCATCATACACGTGTGCCTGCACATTTATAATGTCTTTACATATATTCTTTTTTCACACTAGTTGTTTTCTATTTTTTCTTTTCAAGGAATGAGCTTTCCTATTTCACATGTGGAAGAAAGTTGGCAAACGGCTAAATTCTATAACAACAAGGTATGTTAAACAATGGTAGCCATTTCGTTAACTTGGTTACTCTGTATTGGCTTTACATATTAAGTGAAATAAGATATGTCTAGAGAAACTGAATGGTGAAACTAAATATGGAGCTTTTGCCATTTTCCATTTTGTTTAACTACTTCACCTTCGATTTCCTTTTGTGAACTTTTGGATCAGTTTTTGGCAGACTCCCATTCTAGAATCTAGATCAGTTGATAACAAGAATACTGTAAGTCAAGGCTCAAGACTGACTTCATAGTTCTAAATTAGATTCTTGTGGAATACAAAAGCAAAGATCCAAATCATGTGGAATGGGCTAAAGCTTTGAAGGAACTTTATTTGCCTGGTTTGAGGGATTTTGTCAAGAGTTTCTATCCTTTGGATCCTGTATGGTGTCCTACTGGCAAAAGTGCGTCAGCTCCTATATCAGCCCTATCAAAGCCAGGAGGCCCTGCCCCTCCACCTCCTCCCTCTGGTTACCTCATGAGTGCCGAATCTTCTCATACTTCATCATCAAAACCAGGGATGGCTGCTTTATTTCAAGAAATCAGTTCCGGATCTGTGACTTCAGGTACCCATACAATTAATAACATAAATAAATGTACGAGTATTATATTTTAGTTCCAGCAATACAATGTGTGATTGCAATACAATTCTTTTCATCCTAGGTTTGAGGAAGGTTACCGATGATATGAAGACAAAGAACCGAAAGGATAGACCTAATGTTGTTAGTGTCTCTGAAAAAGTAGCTCATGCTAGCTCTTCTTCCTCAAAAATCGGACCTCCAAAATTGGAGCTTCAAATGGGTCTCAAGTAAGTTCTTTCTCTCATTCATTCACTCACGCCTCTTGTTAGAAATCAGCATCGTGGAAGCATCCCTTAGCTGCTATCTCTTGGTCTTTGTTGTCAATGTTGTGCCATTTAGTAGATGGATGGTTGAGAATCAATTTGGAATGAAAGACTTGGTTATTAGTGATTGCGATGCCAAACAATCTGTTTATATCTTGGTTGCAAAGATTCTGTTTTGCAAATCCAAGGTGAGTTTTCCATCAGCATAATTTTAGTAATAGATTATTGCATTTCCTTAAAAAGTGTTAGCATAAAATTCTATATAGCATTCGCCTGTAATTCTGATAGGAAACTGGAAGGAATTTATGATCAATCGATTAATGTGCAGGAAAAGTGAACAACATAACAATTGACAAATGCAGTAAGATTGGAGTTCTATTCATGGTTAGTATGGAAGCATGTGCATGCAGAATAACCTCTTTTTTTTCTTTTCTTTTTTTTTGTATTCAACTGAAGAAACCATCTTTGGTTTGGTCTTCCAAAAATAGGATGTTGTAGCAGCATGTGAGGTTGTGAACTGCAATGGTATTGAAGTGCAATGTCAGGTATTTGTTTTCTTTGTCTGATAGTAGTTTTTCTAATCAAGATTGCAACTTCACACTTCTGGGCCTGCTAATTTATTGTCAACTTAAATTTCTTGAGAGAGAGTTCGTGTGTATCTTTTGTGTAGGGTGCGCCAACGATTTCAGTGGACAACACATCAGACATGTTGCAATTGTGGACAAGACCTTCAGTTATGCCCCATTTGTAGGTCTTTGATACAGACAAGAATAAAGCTCTATTAAAAGAGATTTGAATGTCCATATTTCCGTCTTCAATCTTACCTCAGATGATTACATTGTTGTTGGCGTGACAAAATTATGAAACAGTGATATTTGATGAAACGGAAGTTTATTGTTAAAATGGTTTTTCTTCTTGTACATCTCTGCTAGTTTCCAGGTTCCTACGCATTGCCTTTAATAATATTTGTACATTATTCATATTTTTAACAAGCTTTCTCCATGTAGAAACTCCATTGTTAGTTTCCTTTCAATTTTTTTTTGTTTTTTTGACAAAGTAAGTTTTGTTGTCAGGATGGTAGAAACTCCAATATTGGATACTTGTCCTTTCAAATAAAATCTGATTAAGCCAAACTAAAGTGCAAGTTATCAATATATTGATTATGTTAGTGGAACTGGAATTTGCAAATCTGGCAAAGTCATCTGATAGCAAAAAAAAAAAATTTAAAAAAAAAAAAATTTTAAAAAAAAAATTTGCCACGGTTTTAAACCGTGGCTAACTATTGCAACGGCTAAAAACCGTGGCTACCTTGCCACGGCTTAAAACCGTAGCTAGGGTTAGCCACGGCTTAAAACCGTTGCTACTTAATTAGACACGGTTTATAACCGTTGCTAATTTCTACACCTTGTCACGGCTTAAAACCGTTGCTATTTTTGACACGGCTAAAAACCGTTGCTATTATTATTGCAACGGTTTATAACCGTTGCTAATTAAACCGTTGCTACAATTTTAGCAACGGTTTGTAGCCGTTACAAAGGATTTCGCGACGCCCCTGTAGTCCACGGCTCTTAGCCGTGGCAATGGCTTACGCCCACGGTATAGAACCGTTGCTAATGGGGGTTTTTGGTGTAGTGTGGTGGAAGGTCTGTTGGTGGAGCTGTGTGGAATTTGTGTGAAGGTGGTTTGTATGAGAAAAGCATAGGAGGAGATGTTAGCTGTTGTTGGTGATGGTTCCAGCCACGATAGCAAGGCTGCGCTGTGGTGGAGGGCATGAAGGCAACTATGGCGAGGAGGGAATGTTGTTATGGATGAGTTTACAAAGACGAGAGGATGAAGGGGGAGACTAGTTATGGTGAAATGGAGGGGTGGTAGACAGGGGCGGATGTATGTGTTGGATAAGGGGGTCAATTGACCCCCTTATATTTTTGAAAAATCTCATTAAGTCACTTGTATGTTTTATCTTGCCCCCCTTTAAATTTTTAGATTGCCCCTCTTTACATACAATCTTGACTATTACCTCCAGAGCAGTTTAAAATAAAGGGTTTTGTTTTCTATTTTTTAAACTCCACATTCACCAATCCCAATCCTACTCCATCTCTTTCTCTTTTATTTAATCTCTCTCTTTCCTTTTCTAATTCCCATCTATTCACCCACCATTTTTTTTTTAATTTTTCTCTATTTTAATTCCCACCATTAATTGAGTTGGGGATCGGGGAAAGGGAAATGATACATTTCAAAGATTTTTTGTTTTTTAATTTCTATCTATTTAATCTCTTTATTTTAGATTAAACAATTATAAATTTAAGATTTCAAAAGTTGTTTGTCTACTTCATTTGAGCTAGCCCTAAAGGAGAAAGTTCTCCATCCAGTCTAGTCCAGAGAATAGACACTACCTAGGCTACTGCTGCTACTACTACTTGGACTTAGATTGTACTGTTATGTTTGCCTCAACACCAAAAAGTTAGAAAGAAAGCAGAGGTATGTTTCTCGCTAACTCTCATCTTATACCCCCATGCTTAATTTTGTTTTCTCCAATTCAAAAAGGTAAGCTCTTCATTTGCTAGCTATAGTTGAATTAATCATGCCATGTATATCGAAAATGCTAGGAAACCATGTTTTTGCAACCATGATGACGTGGCGTGATCTTAAAAGAATGATAAAATTTTCAAAGTGTTTATGTGTATCTTGAGGTTGTAAAAAACATCTTCTAGCAATGTCACATCATCCTGGTTATAAAACATGGTTACAATACCTGATTTCCTAGCCCCACTCCATGTATATTTGTCTAGTTGTATAGTAAAATAGTTGTGTATTATTTGCCCCCCTCTGTCTGTAATCCTAAATCCGCCCCTGGTGGTAGATAGCGATCAGAATAAGAAGAACAACAAGGGGGTTAGTGGGTTTTGTGGCTGACCTCTCTGTTAGTTGTTAGTTGTAAGGAAGAAGGAAGAAAGGGGGAGGTCAATGACTGGTGGATCAGGCAACGGATGGTTGGGATCAAATGTTTGTCACATCGTGCATAAAATACACGTGAGGGGCATTTGCCAGTCAAGGCACGTTGATTGGTCTCGCGGGGGGGGGGGGGGGGTGGATAAGTGCAATACTAATTAACTATGGGGGTGACCTCCTATTAGCTATTATTATAGGGGGCAAAATGCAAATGACCATTCTTTTTAATGTATAACTCATGTGCACAAACCCTTGACAAAACGAAATGGTATGGGCTAGTACTATTTGATACCACCACTTCTGCTGAAGAACATCATCACCCACTGAAGGGCACCACCAATATAAAAAAAAATACACCACCACCTTTCTTTTTAGGAACAACACACCACTGCCTCGTCGACGGCCATACTACCTCACCCCACCCCCATTACTTTCGCCCATTGGCCACACCTCTTTTCTCATACTCCTACCTTATTCTCCCCATCTTCTTCTTCTTCTCTGTTTTTTTAATGGCCCTCATGTAGGCTTCTGCGAGTAGAAAACCCCCACTCGCAAGGGTCTATGCGAATGAGGGTTCCCTACACACAAAAGCTTGCATGAAGGCCACATTTTGTTGCCCTCGCGCAAACTCCTCTGACTAGGTAACCTCAACTCTCAGGAACCTGCGCAAGGGTGAAAGAGAATAAAACAAAGAAGAAGGTGAAAAGGGGAGAAGAAGATAAGAAAGATGCGGGAGCAGGGAGGGATATCTGGCGGGAGCGAGGAAGAAGAATGAAGGAGAAGATGAAGAGTTGATAAGTGGTGCAGCTGGAAATAGGTGGGGCTGGGTGGTGGTGTTCTAGTGAAGAGAGGAGAAGAAAATGAGAAGAAGAAAAAGGAAAGAGGAATAAATGACCATTTTATTGGTGGTCCAAATAAAAAAGAAGGGGGTGGAGGTGTCGTTCAGCAGAAGCTGCAGTGTCAAACGGTCGTTGCCTAATATTATCCAGATGATGACCAGTTTTTCTCATACCCACTCACATATTACGAACTTGAAACCTTCCTACGACACTCCGTCTGGTCGCTGTTCTCGCTCTTCGTTGTTTAAGGTACGCAATCTTGAATTTAATTGAATTGGTTTAACCGTTTAGTTTTGGGTGAATGTTTGAAGTTGAGTTCAATAAATTTGGTGAATTAGCGATGCCCATTACATCTTGAAGCTTTAATTTGTATAAAAAACCCAATATATTATAGACTGATTGCATATTCTATCTCCATGGATTGAAGTTGGTAGTTTTCATTTTATTATAGTGGCTACATGATGTCCAGATGGGACTGCTCTTGTTTGAATTCAACTAATGAAACATTTCCATACATAGGATTTACATATTTGATTGATTTACCAATGTATCCATTTGTTTATTGAGTTGATTGAAAACCCCTGTGCTTAGTTGTTATTGTTTTACAAACCCTAGAATTTCATCGTGCGACCTAGCTTTTCTTTATGCAAATATATATAGTTTACATTGAGATAACTTCCCGTTATTTTTTTTTTCTTTTTCCCAGAGGCTTATAGGGTGCTAATATGGCAACCTCTGTTAACCACCCTTTGTACTCCAACCTCCGCACATTGAATTCGATCAAAGCCAAGACCAAAGGTAGATTTGAATCAAGACAATGCAATTTGAAGCCGATACGATGTGAGCAAGTGGGATGTGAAAATTTGGTGGAGGAAGGGCGGTTAACAGCTGTGAAGAATGGGAATGATTCACTAGAAATATGTCGAATCTTGAATGGAATGTGGCAGACAAGTGGAGGTTGGGGTAGGATTGATAGAGACGATGCTGTAGATGCCATGCTTCGGTATGCTGATTCCGGTCTTACCACTTTTGACATGGCCGACCACTGTGAGTAAGCTAAAATCCTTGAACACTAACTTGTATGATCATTCTATTTTCATATTACTTCTTCCATTTAGTTTCTTGTCATTGATTTGTCACGATATTGACATTATCTGCTGCCAGGGTAACTCTTCATTTGGTATCATTTTGGCCACAATGTCAAACAATCTCGTGAAGGGTTATGATCTTTGATGTCGTAAACACTCGTGATACAGCTATAAAGAAGATGCATGATTTTGAATTTACCATTTTAATTTTGTCGCTGAATGGACTAATGCCATCATAGAAGTGCATCAAGTCTTTACTCAAAGGCCATTTTACATCATTGGTTCAACTGGGAACTGAGATCATCTCACTGTCAATATGTTCTTATTTTTGTTTTCAACACAAAAAAGTTAATGATATTACTCGTAAGCACTATCCCCAGTTGAATGTTTAAACCTACCTTAAATTGGGCTTGTATCCTAACGTGCACCCTTTTTTGTTCATTTGTCTTGTTCTAGATTTATTTTCAATAATTGATAGCAATTTCAGTTAGTTTGCTTCTGCAGATGGGCCTGCTGAAGATCTGTATGGCATTTTCATCAATAAAGT
Source organism: Berberis thunbergii (assembly GCA_003290165.1). Lineage (NCBI taxonomy): Eukaryota > Viridiplantae > Streptophyta > Magnoliopsida > Ranunculales > Berberidaceae > Berberis > Berberis thunbergii. Next base: position 26,492 of record QNQO01002550.1, on the reverse strand, counting down.
ACGCAGAGAGCGTCCGCCAGAATTTCTAGAACATATAAGAGGGTTAGTGCAACTTCTGTACTTGGAGTTCAAATAATTTAGTGGTTATTCTTCAAATTTATAGGAAGGAACAGTTCCTGCTATTTAGCACCATGCACGCATCTCTTGTTGTGCCATGAAAATCTCTTGTTGTAAATGCCATGAAAAAGTTGCATGTGTGAGAATGTTTTTTCTCCCATTTATATATATCTCTTGCTATATTAGTGGAATTTCACTCGATTTGACATCTTGAATTGGAGGTCACAAGAAGCTCAAGAATGATTCTTCCCCTGATTTTTATACCTTTTCTCAACTTGTATATTCATGACTGAGGGCGATCTAGGTTTGTTACAAGAATGTTCACTGGAGTGTTGCAAGCTGGATTCTCTCATATGTTTTGTCTCTTTCTTCAAGCAAATTCATTATTAGTATGGGGAAAATAAAATTTTGTAAGTAATGGTTGGATTAACTTAGCCTTTTTTTTTCTTCTATGGGATTATATTTCAGTCTTACCAAATGGGTGCCACCTCCAGTTAAAATGACCAGTAGCTATGTGCGCAAGAGCATTGATGTTTCAAGGAAGAGAATGGATGTTGCTTCTTTGGACATGCTTCAGTTTCACTGGTATTTTTCTGTCTCCAGCTGTTCACTAGATGTATAGATATACACTGGTATTTTCCTGTTTCCAGCTGTTCACTAGACACACAGATATACAGTAAAACCTCTCTGTAGTAATAATATTGGGACCCACCAATTTTACTATACGGAGGTTATAAATTAATGGAGGTCTAGTTACAAAATTAGTTCAAACACTGCATAATTAAGACCTCAATTGTCGATGAATTGTAAGTTACAAATGATATAGATCAAGAAAATGAAAGAACCATTGAATAATTCGACAGCTTCACTACACTAATTTAATTCAACTAGTCATGAAGTAGATCAAATTTGGAAACTTCTCTATACTAATCCAATGGCTGAGCAATAAGACGTGTATGCTTTAAATTAAAAAGAAATCCTTGTTGCAATTAGGCAAGAAGGGGAAGGATGACAATACTAAAAGTTTCATATCAAGAAGCTATAAACAAACTTGAAAAACTAGAAATATTTTGATGTTAACGAGTTATTACATACTTGCAAGCTCAAAGACGTGACATCAACTCTAAATAGAAAAAATAAAAGCTCGTGCAAGCAAGGAATTAAGAGAGATTGGGTGAACTAAACCGGCACTTATAATAATAATAAATCATCGTGCCATACAACTTTAGAAAAATATTTTATTTTATCTTCGATTTTTGTTGGGACATTATATATATTTTTGGTTTTACTGACAATTATTACTATGTGGTGGCAAATTTCTTAAGATGGGACCTAAATACTTATAGCTTATTACATTGTGGAGTTTATTCCTATTTATAACTGGCCCAAACTGGGACAGCAATCTTTTATGACTACATGGAGGTTATTCCGATATAGAGTATCACTATAAAGAGGTTTTTACTGGGTTTTCAATGATTATTTGAAACATAAGTTAATGCCTCATTGATGGCACAAATATGATGAGCAGCCAGTTGAAAGTTACTCCAAGTTAATTTCAGTATTTTATATGCATCTGCAGCACCCATGTTTAAACTCAACTCAATATGTACTACCGTAGTTCTTAAATGAATTTTGTGTTAAGTTCAACATTTGTACGTGAATGTGATGCATTTTCAACTTATACATGTTGGTATTGTTTTGGGAGATTGGTTGCTCTCTTTGAGTAATTAATTCGTTATTCAGGTTCCAAATTTTTTGTGATACAAATGATGCCTCAGTTGCAAAACTAAAAGTCTGAATATGTGCGCTCCTGATAAATATAAACCCTATATTGCATACTATATCAAGTTTGGACAGATCGTCTGTCTTCTCATTTACTATGTATCCATAACATGCAGATGATTTTATTCCGTCTTCTTTACATTTATTATTCCGTCAGAAATCCCTACCTATTTGGGGTTGTAGTTGTAAAAGTGTTTCACTGCTTCTGTGATTCAAGTTGGTTCCACAAAATGTAGAGGTTTATGACTTATTGTTCATTTCTACCTGAAACAGGTGGGATTACTCCAACCCTGGATACCTTGATGCTCTTAAACATCTCACAGATCTAAAAGAAGAAGGTTAGTGATGGTTCTGCTCTTTCCCTACTGAGATTCATACATTCTATTAACTGGATATCTTGGGGAGAGATATGTAGGTAAATCAAGACAGTGGCTTTGACAAACTTTGACACTGAGAGGTTACAGATTATCCTGGAAAATGGGATCCCAGTTGTTAGCAACCAGGTTAATTACCCAATAAAACATTCTTTCTTAGTTTCCTTCGTTGGACATTGCGTGTGGGCTCTCTCAATTGCTAATGGAATCGTTTGGGCCCTTACTCAGGTGCAACATTCTATTGTCGACATGCGTCCTCAACAGAAAATGGCGGAACTTTGCCAGCATACAGGAGTCAAACTTATCACGTCTCTCTCTCTCTCTCTTTTTCTCATGTCTCCTCTATAAAAAGATGTTCTTGGATCTTTCTTTCTTGAGCCGTTCAGTCCTCACTGATAAATATAATCTTCTGGTTATGACCGTTCATGAGGGGTGTCTGTGACAGCCTGCATTTATCTCCAAATTGAACAAAGACACGGCAGATAATTTCATATCAAATTAATTGTAGACTTTGCACAAGAGATGTGGGTTAGATGTCTGTGACTTTGTCTCCGATTTTTGAAAATTTTAGCCATTCCCCACCTTTCATGTACATGTTTTTGCTCACTTATCTGCATCTGTAGATCATTGGTGATGATAGGAATAGCCGTTCTTGTTGTATCGTTAAGTGCTATAATGACAATGTCATTCAGAGTCTGAAGCCATTAGTTTGGAACATACACGTAATTTTTCTTTTTTATTCATTTGACCTTGGAAAATGCAGGTATGGAACTGTAATGGGTGGGCTACTTTCTGAGAAGTTCCTTGATACCAATTTGAACATTCCATTTGCTGGTCCTCCTCTAAACACTCCCTCACTCCAGAAGTACAAGAGAGTACAACCCTCAAAACCCCTCGTGCTTTTCTCTTTGACACTACATAGATTATATAATTTGTCAGAATATAAGTTTGAATTTGCTCTTCTATGTAATTACACATATAATCGGATTGGTGAATTACATATTCTTATTGATGTTGCAGATGGTGGATGCCTGGGGAGGGTGGAGTCTTTTCCAAGTTTTGCTTCAAACTTTAAACAAGGTAGCTACCAAACATGGGGTAACAATCCCGACCGTCGCTGTAAGATACGTGCTGAATCAAGTAAAGTCCTCTGACCACTCACTTCAAATTTAAAATCATACGTTTTGCTCGATATTTCTTGTATAATGCACATTTGAGTAAAACAATATTTACATCTAATGTTTTGGAAAACTGCAGTCATCAGTAGCCGGATCTATGGTTGGTGTTAGACTTGGTTTGTCAGAGCATATCCAAGACTGCAAAGCTGTTTTCTCACTCAAACTTGACGAGGAAGACACCAACAGCATCCTAGAAGTATCGAAGAAGGGAAAAGATTTACTGAGAGTAATTGGTGATTGTGGTGACGAATACAGACGTGCATGAGTCGTGGTTTATCCTAGAATGATGGTATTTGGGAAATTCCCCTTGTAGGTTATCGATCTTGTATGTGTAAGTAATGAATGTGCAGCACCTCCTACAAACCAAGGGCTGTTGGTGACCGGAGGCGGATAGAGATATATGATATTTGTGATTTGGATAATTTATAAACATAGAGGATGTCTGAAAATTTTATATTTTCTTCGGATATGTAGAGCATGGATAAGTGGGTGGAAAAATAGATTGCCAGCAAAAGGCACACACAAATAAATACCACTGGTATTCTGGGAGTTGATCCAAGCATCTTAAAAATTTCAATTCATTTTGACAAACTCGCTATATGAACTTTGCCAATGATTATAACGTTTTGATGCAAATTTCGAGGAGCCCATGTCAAAACAGAGCAAAGCTTAGTTCATGCGCAAGTAGATCACATTTTGAAATGTAGTTTTAAAAATGCGTGTTGAATGTATTTTTTAAAACATTGTTTCCGATGTCCATCTGATCAATTCTTTCAAATTTCAATTCTTCAAATTCAGCCCAGGTAGACAGAGGAAAAGATAAGCGAGGACAAAGAACGGAGCAAGAGAAAGCGCAGTGACAACAAGTCAGACCTTAGTCAGTCTAGGCCAAAGAAAACATCTAACTACGTTGGATCCAGAACTGTGATACCCCTCAATTTCAGCCTATCGGACGTACTAAAATCCATGAAAAACTAAGAGGATCTGAAGTGGCCCCCAAAGTAGCGCGAAGACCACGCCAAGCGTGACAACGGTAAAAACTGGGCGTACCACAAGGAGTGTGACCACGATACCAACGACTGCAAGAGTCTGAGGTATGAAGTTGAGTACTGGATCCGCAGGGGCAAACTGAAAGAATTCCTGAACTCTTAGAAGCGACCAGAACAAATCGGGGACATGGAGAGCCAGTTAAAGAAATAGAGAAGGAGACTTCAGGGATAATCAATGTCTTTTATGGAGTCGGACCGAATGAAGACTAGTGGCACAGGTCTTGCAAGCGAACCTTACTGGAGATGCGCACACAACCCACGGATAATGACAAACGCATCTGCCACTTGAGGATTCAGAGCCTCAGTCTCGCCTTGACCTTTAAGGACTAGGACCTTGAAGGAGTCTGACACAACGACGCCCTAGTCATCTCGGTATCCATAGCAAGGTGGGAGGCAAAAAGAACTCTAGTGGACACAGGAAGCTCGCTCAACATCATGTTCTACTGTGCTTACCGCAGTATGGACTTCAAGGAGGAAAATCTGACACCCTCGGATCACCCGCTGATTGGATTCAGTGGGGAGAAGTGCTTTTCCCTCGGAAAGATAAGGTTAGAAACAATGGCATGGGAGCCACAATTAAGAAAGGTCTTGTTTCTAGATTTCATGGTAGAGATGCGCCATCGACCTACAACCTTATCTTGGAAAGACCATGGCTCCACCAAGTAAAAACAGTAGTCTCCACCCTTCACCAGTGCGTTAAGTATACCGCTAACCACTCCAAAGGGACAATACGTGGAGACCAACCTACGACACGAGGCTGCCATTACGTTGTTCTGAAACAAATAGAGTGCTCATAGATCCAACTGAGTCTTACGGAGCAATCTGAACCAGTGCCAGGTCAACTGACAGCGGAGGCACAACAGTCAAGCCATACAGGAAAGGCTAAGGCAAACGAGAACACAACCTGCCGACCTTTCGTCAGTGCCAAGATTAACCCCTCTACAAGGTTTACTCTTTAGTGACCTTTGTAACGCCTGCAAGTCTCGATAGTCCGCTGGAGAACGCTACCTATCCGCAAGGGCCATCCAAGTTTACATCAGGGCCATGATCAATCTCTCTTAGTATTTTTTCGCTTATTTATTTCCCTTTCAGTAGTCAATTTCGAGTTGTTATTCTAAAAAGACTTATGTGATTTGCAATCATTTAAGAAGTAAAGGAAGAATTACAAAAAAAACTCTATTGATTATTGGAAAGATGTAACAATAAGCGCCTTGAAACGGATACAAAAGACTACATACTACAAGCATCTGAAATCAGTGTAACATGAAGTAAAGACTCAGTTAGACGATCTAACTATGTGACGGTATCCGACGAAGGTCGTGCAGACCCTCCGATGCAAGCAATCTGCAAGTGACAACAAAGATTTGTGAACGGAATTCGCTCGACCCCTTCCCAAGATAAAGACAAAGTGTCAGAAGGGATTGAAAGGACTGAGCGGCCAAATTGCTCAGTCGAATCACCCTAGGAAAGTGCCCGTACAACAGTGTTGTAAACTTTACAATGGAATGCTGATTTCCTGATGGGGATTTAACTAACCTAAATTAACAGGTTAATTTAACCCACTTGTAATACCGCAAGTGCACGGTGCCTAACTGGTAGACAACGGCAAGTACGGGTCGATCCCACGAAGAAGGTGAATGCAATTGAAATTTTAAGAAATTATCTAAACTAATTAAAATGGAAAATGAGGGTTACAGTGTTTTTAAAAGAAAACTAAATTAAAGATAATAAAACAAAATAAAATGATAAGATGAAATGAGATGGAATGAAATGGGTTTGGTGGGCTTAGACTCACCAATGAGTTAGCAAAATTATTTAAATCTAGATTACTGAATTTAAATACGAGAAGCTTAGGGATGAGAATCCCTTGCTTACACCGAAAATATGATCGTTAAAATCCAATTTAAATTATATCATGTTCTTTTAAACCTTAACAAATTATTTCAAGCTTGATAAAGAGTATTTCTAACTACCAAGCATATCAAGTTTAATTAATTGAACATGCAAGGTGAAAGCAAATTATCAGTTTCAGAAATAACTTGTAATTAGCAATACTACCTTAATTCAGTAAAATAAATTACAATAAAATTTACAAAACTCATTCGGCTTATCACAAGCTCGATAGGGTGTCAAACAGCAGTTGGTCCGAACACGAATCCCGAGACAAAAGGCCCAAAACGCTCTGTGGTGGTACAGAGTGATTCTGGGGGTGGTAAATAGCCAAAATCAAATTCAATTCAAATTTCGCGCCCTGCGCGCGCCGGTTGTCTTCTCCGTCGCGACAGCGGCTGTTGCGGCCTGATTCTCGATCCTCGCGGTCTCCCTCGACTCCTAAATGAAGCTAGAACCTGCAAAGACGAGCAAGGGGTGAAGAAAACACCGAAAAACAGAGCGAGAGAAGTCGGGAAAACTCCCTGTTTTCGACTCGCTGTCGCGGCTGATCCTGCGGCGGTTCGTCGCTCCTTCGCGGCTGGATTTGTCCTCCACGTGGTCCTAGAACCTGAAAAGAAGAACTAAGTGAAGAAAAACCAATTAACAAACAAATTCGAAAGAGAAACAGGGAGAGGAAACTCCCTGTTTTTTTCGCGGTGGTGGCTCTGTGCGCGAGGCGGAGCAGTGGGTTCTCGGTCGTTCTGTTCGGTGGCTGTGTTCGCAAGAGGTGAGGACAGGGAGAGAGGGGCCGAGGGTGGTGGCAGAGTGGAAGTTGGACGCTAAACAGGGTTGTCACGCCCCTGTTTCGCGGTGGTGGCGCGAGAAGACGGTGATGGAATTGGTGGTAGTGCTCGGTGGTGGTGATGGTGATGGCGAGAAGACTGTGGTGGCGAGGGTGGTTTGTGATGAGAATCACTTTTAGAGGAAGAGGTTTTGATTTTCTTTCTAAGTCTTTCTTTTCCCTTCTCCTCCTCCCCCATTGCTATTCTTTTTCATTGATTTTATAGATTAAGAACAAATGAATAGCAAGTGATGTTAGGTGAAGATGGGAGAGAACATGGGATGTTGGTGGATGGAATGATTGTGGGAGAATATGGGATTATGGGAGAATGTGGGATAGAATGTGGGATGTTGGTGGAAAATGGTGGATGTTGGTGGATGATGGGTTTGTTTTGGGTTTGGTTTGTGAGTTTGGTTTGTGGGTTTGGTTTATTGGTTTTAGGTTATGAACTAGGTGTTGGGTTTAGGTTTGGTTTATGGGTAGGTTTATGGATTTCTCTCTCTATTTTGTACCACCACCAAGTGCAATTCCTTACACAGTCGCCTTAATATGATTTCATCGTTTACGCGCAAATTCCTGAAAAGAAATAAAAACGAAGTAATTATTATAAAATATAAGAATCGAAACACTAACATATATAAATTAAGGAGTATAAAATGTATGAATTATGTGTATATCATTTCCTCAAGAGACATCTCACCCCCCTTACAGACTTCGTCAAATGGTTGTTGGCTTCAGGGGGGGATGGAAGAAGGCCAATGAGGATGACCACGAGCGGCGAAGCAAAAAAGGTCTCATAGTGCTGCCAAGCGAGGCGAATTTTCCATGCACAACACCTGGAGTGACTGAGAGATACCACACCCGAAAGCATCGCACATCGGCTAACACTTCGATCAGCCATTGGTTAGCAAGGAAATCCACGCGCGTACTGATGCAAGCGACACAAAGTAACACCAAGGCATCTCCCTTGGTAGAAAACCCGTATTAGTTCTCCGCAATATGAGAAGAAATTACGAGATTCAACATATCAATTATGTGCTCACCCAGAACAGGTGACCACGCATAACAGCAACTATCGTCGTACTTGATCAGTGCAACTGTTAGAACATTCGAAGACTCCATTGCTAGAGATCTCTCTTCAGCCTTTGAAAAATCCAAAACATTTTCTTCAAATAAGAACAATACAGGAGATAAGCTCTGCGAAAGATAGTGCCTACAACGATTGAAAATACCATTATATAGGCGTGATGGTTCACCAAACGGGCGCTCCAGTATTAATTGCCAAACATTGAATACTGTATGGGAAATAAGGAAATGATGGTTCCCAAGAAAATTGCGCATACCACGTTCATTCAATTAATGACATTGCACGCAACCCCATCAATTAAGGGGGAGTAACCAGTACTCAACCGTTCCACAACTTATGCTATACACGTGTCACCGCACAATCTATGTTGTACACGTAGCAAAATCATACATGAAACCCTAGCTCTTCCTCTGCGGACCCAAAAACTCATCCCACCATTCAAACATTATTCTGCTACATGTTTGGCACGAGCACAAATCCGAATCAGCATTGACGCACAGATCGTACCCACTGATCGTTTGTTTGTTTTAAAGTAATGTTGTCCACACAGTGTGCAACACTAGCCGATTCACGAAACAAGCCGGTGACATCATCTTACAAACATCATTATTCATCAGTTGAGGAGAAGTCAACAACTGGATTACTCGCGGAGCCACGCGGACACCAGTCTCCTTTGCCCTAATCAGGATGGGAAGGATGTCCTATATCCATTAGGCCTCAACTGGGCCGGAGGAATCCTCAGAAGATCTAAGAATTCCCAGATCACATCCAAAACAGGAAAACACACTCCAGTTTGAAGCATCCCTCGATGCAAAGAGATGAACCCCGCCGGTAGCAACATTGGTGTCTGGTCACCCTTTATAACATACAACGGCAAGTCCTCGGGGACCCCAAACTTCTTACAGATTTTAACAACGCCAGACTCAGAAAGCAACATTTCTTCGAAGAACTCTAGGCCCTTGGCCAAGGTTGCGTCATCAAGGAGGTTTTGTTGAGCCATGGAGAAGATGAACAATATCCTTTCTAATCAGAAGATGAATAGAGCGGTAGCTTCAAAGGCCATACTCTGCACTATGGGATGACCTAAATAGGGATTGGGTTTAAGCCTCTTTTCTGCTAAACCGACGCATGTTGAATTATGCATTGCGCGGCTCAAGCATAGATTCAAACTCAAACATCATCATGAACGACGTATCTTTTCAAAGAGATGACTTAGCAAACCGATGTAACGACCTACTAACTCAGGGGAACAACTGATGATAAATAAAAATGGTCACATACTTGAGCCATACATGTGTCACAATGATCTCGAGGAAATACGAGCCCCAACGTTTATCCAACACTGATCCGACCCAAGCGGTTTCAAGCTTGCCTAATCTAGTCCACTTGACGAACCCGAACTCTTACAACATGCTAGACCCACACGTCTCACAACTATCCTTAATACCCGTAAGTCCTACTAAGGCAAGTATCTCGAGAATCAGCTTCGGATGGGCAACTACAACAACTCTTTGCTTCCAATTAGGAAGCAAATAACATAGTACATTCCATACAGGAAAACTCCTTCTACAGAATGCTCTTGAATTGAGGATTATCTCCCGCATATCTAGGAGCATGTGCCTAATAGGGAATTTCCCTCCTACATCATGACTTCTAATTAGATAAGGATATTCACGAAGATCTCATTCCTAAACTACGCCTACGATGGTCTGGCAGAACCAGGACTCCTGCACTATAAATAAGATATGAGATTGGTAAGCTAAGGTACGCTACAAATTTTCAGTTTACAACATTATGCCTTCCTCGGAGCCTTGTCTGACTTTAGCATCAGAGTGCCATCGACCACCATAACGATGGTCCGTGGCTCACGTGCGTTACTTGTGCAGGTCAGCAGATCAACGAGACTATGTCAAAGCAATGAGCGAACAAACGGTTCCATCAACCCTTTTTCTTTTTGTAATTTCAAAAAATAAAAATTTCAACGAAATTGCGTGAAATTTTGCAAAAACACAGTCCTTTCACAATGTTACCTTGAGAATGTTTGAATTTTGGATATAGTTTAATAAAATTATTATGTATTTTGTTTATTTTATTTATTCATTTTAGGGTCAATCTTTAATACAACATTAGATATCACTCTTTGAAAAATATTAAAAAAACACGCAATATCTATATTATGATTCAAAGTGGTGTTTTACTATTTATTGCTGACTGGGACAAAGTCAAATTGAAAGGATTAGAGATAAAAGATGGTTAAAGATTAAAAGTTGGGAAATGTATTGAATTTGAGGGTTGAGATTCATTTATTATGATGACATATTTGTAAATACAAAACATGCAGAAGGAAAAAAAATAATAAAAAAATTTCGAAAAAAGTTTGTGGAACGTACATGTGGCGGAGAGAGAAAATACTGTGTTTTGCTTTTAACAAAATGAAAATTATCATAACTATCTACATCATTATCGAATTTTGGTAAAGTTAATATCGTTGAACTGCATTTTTTAAGATCTTCCCAACAAAATTAATGATCAACACGAGCGCTAAAATTTAAAAAATATATATTCTATAATTAAAAAAATATTTCACGTTTTTAATATTTTTCAAAGCAATTAGACGGGCCGATCATACCAGAAAAAATGAGTCGGGCATCTTAATGCATATTTAAATAAAAACTCTAAAATTCATTTTTTGGCAAATTCAAAAATTGGGGGAGAACTCATTTTTGGCATTTAAATTTTTTCCCCAACTGATTCAAATTTGTCCGAGTCTAACTCTAAAATTTATCAGAAATTCTAGCTGGCCCGTCCTCACAGCCCGTCCCATGGGACGGACCCTCCCAGGCACGTGGAGGAGGAAAAACCCACTTAGCAAAAAATTTTGTTCTTCATCGACTCCTCGCCTCCTCCTCCTCAGCAAAAATTTCATCGACTTCAATCTGCTTCATCGACTCAAGGTGCAAAAATTTCAGTCTGCTTCGCCTCCTCCTCGACTCCTCGACTCCTCCTCGAGCGATCGACTCCTCGACTGCTCCTCCTCCTCGCGCCTGCTCCTGCTCCTCCTCGTGCCTGCTCCTGCTCCTCCTCCTCCTCGCACTGCTCCTCCTCCTCCTTCTTCTGGTATGTAATTTCAAACTCTTTTTGTTTAACTTGAAACATATTTATCAGTTTTGATCAATTCATTCTGTGTTGAACCCTGTTGAGAATCTGAGTCAGTGGAAAGCTGTGAAGGCGAAACCACCATCCCTACTGAAGCACCACAAGGAGAATCTCAGTTTTGAGCAAGAACCACAGATACCCTTCAGTTCAGAACCAACATTCAAGTCCTCAATTTTTGGTTATAACAAAGACATTGATCAGAATGAGCCTAAGAAGGCAGAATTAGCCATCGATGCTAGCCTTTCAATCTGGTTGGGTTCAGCTGAAAGCACACCCTCTGTAAAGACTGTTAGCAAAATTTCTTTTGGGATGGATTCAGCTGATGGAAGCAAGTCACAGAGAACGTCACCAAGCCTTGAAGACCGACCGATCTTAGGTACTTTGACTGTTGAAGAGCTCAAGCAGTTTTCAGCGACCTCTTCTCCTAGAAAGTCACCCAGTCGCAGCCCAGATGAGATGCCCATTTTAGGAACTGTGGGGAGGTATTGGCACCATACAGGACAGGCAACAGATTCAAGTTCTGGCTCCTCTTGCAAAGGAATACCAAATACAACTAGCAAATACAGAGGTACTACTGAAATGAGATTTATGAGTGTGTTTGATATATATCCAATGGACACTAATGGATAGTTGCATTTGATTTGCAGGATAAGAAAGTGAATTAGCATTCTACCCCTTTTGAGACTAGGTTGGAGAGAGCTTTGAACAAAGGTTTTGTTGTTGAATCATCTGAATCATCGTTAGCAGGATTTGCAGTATATAAGAGGTACTACTTTTCAACTAAGGTGCAACTTTTGGGGGTTTTCACAAGCATTTTGTGCCATTCTTGATGAATGGGATGGTGTGTTGTAATATGATGAATGAAAGGATTGTATTTTGTGCCATGTTCAAGCCTTTTGTGCCATTTTGTTGCAACTTTCATAAGTTTCATATATAAATCAAAAGAATTTTGTGCCATGTTCAAGCATTTTGTGCCTTTTGTGCCATGTACAAGCATTTTGTGCCATTTTGTTGCAACAGGTAATTTGCAGCCTTGGTGATCCCTTTGTTGTTCTAAGAGATTGAAATCAGCAAACCATTGAGGGTATTTTGAAGTATCCAAGAGCATGAAATTCTGCAAGTGGATTTGGCAAGCCTGGAAGTTATTTGGCAACTTGGAAGTCTGCAAGTGGATTTGGCAAGCCTGGAAGTCTGCAAGTGGTTAGTTGGCAAGCCTGGAAGTCTGCAAGGTCTTTGTTAGCAAGTCTGGAAGTTTGTTACAAGGCTGCATTGTGCTTTATGGTCTGAAAGTTTGTTGTAGTGCTATATTGTGCTTTATTTGTAGTGTTATATTGTGCTTTAGGGAGAAATAAAGGCATTAGGAACTGTTATAAATAGAGGAGTCAGTTTGTAACAGAAGGGCATTCATTACTGTAATACATTGTTGTACATTGAGCTCTGCTCAGGGGAGAGTGGCAATCTCGAATACTGCCTTTACAATTCAATCTTTCCATTGTAATCTTTACAGAATCATTCAATACAAAGCATCAACATTTCAGAATCAGTCTTCTTTGATTTTCCAATTCTTTTTTATTGTTCTTGCTTGAATGAGTCTTGCCAGGTTCCAATACAACCAAGAATTCATCCGACTCTGAAATTGGTGCTGAAATTGCATTGCTTGGAACTTCAACTCTGCAGAAACCATTATAGAGAAGGGCAGTTCATAACACATTATCACATCCTAGTCATGTTCAAACTGAGCTAATAGCTGTTATAGGACCTAAAATTGGGTGATCCCTTGGGTGTTCAGTTCATCCTTTCATTCATCATATTACAACACACCATCCCATTCATCAAGAATGGCACAAAATTCTTGTGAAAACCCCCAAAAGTTGCACCTTAGTTGAAAAGTAGTTTATGAATAAATGTAATTCAACACATAAAACACAACACCTTCAAAATCCTTTCTTTTGATACTTTTTATAATTGGACTAAGATGATTCAACAACAAAACCTTTGTTCAAAGCTCTCTCCAACCTAGTCTCAAAAGGGGTAGAATGCTAATTCACTTTCTTATCCTGCAAATCAAATGCAACTATCCATTAGTGTCCATTGGATATATATCAAACACACTCATAAATCTCATTTCAGTAGTACCTCTGTATTTGCTAGTTGTATTTGGTATTCCTTTGCAAGAGGAGCCAGAGCTTGAATCTTTTGCCTGTCCTGTATGGTGCCAATACCTCCCCACAGTTCCTAAAATGGCCATCTCATCTGGGCTGCGACTGGGTGACTTTCTAGGAGAAGAGGTCGCTGAAAACTGCTTGAGCTCTTCAACAGTCAAAGTACCTAAGATCGGTCGGTCTTCAAGGCTTGGTGACGTTCTCTGTGACTTGCTTCCATCAGCTGAATCCATCCCAAAAGAAATTTTGCTAACAGTCTTTACAGAGGGTGTGCTTTCAGCTGAACCCAGCCAGATTGAAAGGCTAGCATCGATGGCTAATTCTGCCTTCTTAGGCTCATTCTGATCAATGTATTTGTTATAACCAAAAATTGAGGACTTGAATGTTGGTTCTGAACTGAAGGGTATCTGTGGTTCTTGCTCAAAACTGAGATTCTCCTTGTGGTGCTTCAGTGGGGATGGTGGTTTCGCCTTCACAGCTTTCCACTGACTCAGATTCTCAACAGGGTTCAACACAGAATGAATTGATCAAAACTGATAAATATGTTTCAAGTTAAACAAAAAGAGTTTGAAATTACATACCAGAAGAAGGAGGAGGAGGAGCAGTGCGAGGAGGAGGAGGAGCAGGAGCAGGCACGAGGAGGAGCAGGAGCAGGCGCGAGGAGGAGGAGCAGTCGAGGAGTCGATCGGTCGAGGAGGAGGAGTCGAAGAGTCGAAGAGGCGAGGAGGAGGCGAAGCAGACTGAAATTTTTGCACCTTGAGTCGATGAAGCAGATTGAAGTCGATGAAATTTTTGCTGAGGAGGAGGAGGCGAGGAGTCGATGAAGAACAAAATTTTTTGCTAAGTGGGTTTTTCCTCCTCCAGGTGCGAGACACCCTCCCAAAGGCACATGCCTGGGAGGGTCCGTCCCATGGGACGGGCTGTGAGGACGGGCCAGCTAGAATTTCTCAAAATTTATAATATATATTTTTACCTTAAAATAAGTTTACACTTCCAACACTTAGAGCCAAAATGAGGATAGTGAAAAATGTGTTTATTACAAAACACTTGACAAAAATAAAATTATACGAAGAGCGGCACCGGCTTACTCTAGTAATACTACATTAGAGAGCCGTCTTCGATTCAAACATTGTTGCTGATCGGTTTTCTTTCTGTCCTGTTCATCCCGCCGCATCAAGGCTTGAAGGTGAGTTTGTTTAAAGATATGAGCAACTTTTCATTTGGTTTATATCTCGCTTATTTATTTGAAAGCAACTTTAGTTAAAATAGCTATTCCACATTCTTGCCATCACCACCTGTTTGATGAAATGTCTCTGTAGGAGTGGCTTATCAAATTTTAGGAAAAGAGGCAGCTTTCCTTGTGCTTCAGAACCTAACTTTCATATTCTGTTGGTTGTTTGCAGGTCTTGGCTGTTTCTTTGCAACACATACTTGGTTACATTTGTTGGGTCATCGGAGACTAGCATCATGGATGGTATTGTACATCTTTTCACCAAAATTTCTTTCGAACTCTATGAACCCACCCGTATTAGATTCTTCTTTGCTCCAACAAAATGAAAGGGAAGTAATGGAAAAAGAAATTTCATTCAAACGCGTAAATGAATTGTCTAAGAAGACTACTCTAGATAGATTCGGTTGAAATTCGATAATTTAGACTTACTAGAATGGTTAATATCGTGCTACCCAGAAGAATCAAAGAAAACAATTCTTATACTAGAGTAACATAGACCTCCATGTCAAATTTAGTTATGTGTTCTACTCTGTCCAAGAGGGATCAACCTTCTATAAATGTTATACTGGTTCAATCTTCAATGTTACATGTGTTGAGTTTTACAACTGTAACTTTTCTGAAAACATTTGCTAATGTGCTTCAAGAGAGTCAACTTCTTTATAGTAGATAAAGTACTACGTTACGATTTTATAGATGGAATACTTTGTTATTTATATGCAGACTACACTGACGAGTTCTTTTTGTGGCTTCAGTTGATTCACAACCATCGATGGAAGAAACAATTTTGGTCGGTGATGACCTTATGATGGGACCGCCTTCGCCTCTAATCCCCCCAGAAATCGCATCTCATGTTCTTGAAAATGTTGATCTATGTGATGGGATTTTGAGGAATTTGTTTTTGTGTGAGTGTTCCTGAGCTTAATTTAAAAAAAAGAAAGTAAATCGCTCTTTTCCGTACTGATATGTTATACAAAAGATAGTCTTGGAACCTCTTGTCATGATTTTGAATTTTTGAGTAATTTTTAAGCTACATTCTCTGAGGCAAGCTTCAAACATTTTTTTATCATAATGTATTGCCAAATGCATGGTAAAAACATAAACTGGTGGATCGTCTCCTATAAGTTATAACTGAACTAACTGAGCATTTACTTTTTCCCGAGCTATTTTCAAATACCCAACTCTTGGAACAATATCCTTAATATATCTTCTGTGTAGGATCCATTGAGTGGTTGATCAAGATCCCTTATATGTCTGCAGAATTTTACTTTTAGATGTGAGGCAATAGATTTTCGTTACTAAATGCTTTTGACATGGGATTATGGAAATAATAGTAGTAGCTCTTGTATTACAGGCTTGCAGGTTAATGATATTGAACCATTCTGTCAAGATGAGATTGCTTTGTATCGACAGTGTGCCGAAAGGCGGGTGAGTGATTGTCCTTCTCTGCATTTTTGTATGTCTTTTATTTATGTCGTGAAATTGAGAAGGTATGCCAAAATTGTAGTTTAACTCAGTAACCTGGCATTTAGCATTGCTATGCAAGGTTCCTACTCAGGATCAGAACCATCCATCTGAAATGCTGGTTTAGTAATAATCTTCTTGTTCTATACTTGGGACAGGACAAGGAACTGAGGCAAAAACTTCTAGACAGTGAGCACAAATTGGGGCTATCCATGCCTTTAAACCAAGCTAAGGAAAGGTCTGTTCAACTTGAATCAGAGGTCACGTCATTAGACAGGTACTTAGGAGGTCTTTTACAGTATTCTCCATTTATTACGTTGGTTGACCAAGAGCACAATGAAGAAGTAAATAGCTTTTCCGAATCTCATTCGACAATTTTAATCTTGAAGATCACTACAACATTTAATGAAAATGTACATATGATTCTACTAGAAGGCCATGAATGCAACTTCTTTAAATTTGTTTAAGTTGTGCAGAAAATTTAAGCTCTGTCATTAGGAAATTAGATTTAAAAATCATGTGCATGCAATTTGTGGAACTTTGGTTTGCCAGACATTCTTGTAGACACTAAGAATGCTTGAATGTTTTGATTGGAGAAATTTCGGATATATTATATCCCTCCTTTTGGAGTTAACTAATATGGCTATGTTGATCCGCGTGATATGCATTTGAGTGAGAAAGATGAGGGAGGGTTTCTTTTTTATGTATTATTATTAAAACCTCAGAATTGCAAGTTTGCAACCATCATCTGTAATTTCCAATCTCAGGTAGAGTTATTGCTTCTTCATGGGTTTTACTCTCTCATTGGTTATTCTGTATTCCTATGGAGTGTTGTTAGTGGATTTTCATGTTCTCATCTGTTATAATATATCGCACTTCCACAGGCGTTTGATTCTCGCAAGCGGCGTTGGAGGCATGGAAGGATTTCGCCAGAGATGGAGTTTGCATGGTCGCCTTGAAGACACCAAGTAATCCTTGCACATATATCTTTTTCAGTCTCAGCTGAAGTGAAAATAGTATTGAAGCTGTTGAATATTCATTGTTTTTATGTTATCAAGTGTTCATGTGCCATCCTTTCATTGGTTGAAAGCGAAAGTCAAGGACATTTATTTAGTTGATATCCCCTGTAGTAACTATCCATTGTTTGATAATCGTCCAGTGACCTAGTTTTTAGTTAGGAGATTGGCTATGTCTCAAATACTCATTGAACAGGCTGTTCGACTGTTGACTGTCAAGTTCTTGTCTAGACATGTTAGTAAAGGAGTGGGAGAAGCTTGGACTCTGATGCTGAATAAATTGCCAAAATATTATTGTTTAAGAGTTTGATTGCGTAGGGCATCATGCCCACTAGATTTGGATGCTTCCTTTTAATTGTTTTTAAACTGTATGGAACCCAATTAGGCATGTAAACTGGTCCTTAGTTCCATTCAATTTTGTGCAGGAAACGATTGGAATCCTTGAAGCAGGGAATCCAGAAAAGGAAGAACGAAGAACAAGAACCTGCCGGAGTTTCAACAACTAAAAGAGGCTGGTTGTTTGGTAAATAAGGCACTAGCTGAGCTATACACAGTAATATGTTAAAACCTGTTGCGGTCTAATTGTTTGTGGCTGTTTACAAATTTGAACAACCGACATCAGCTTCCAAGAATGAGTGTAGCAGGTATATGCACCTGATAGATAGTATGCTATTGGAACTCATTTTATTCTGAAAGCTTTATATGTTTTAGGTTTCCTTAGCCATTCAGTGGTATGTACAATTCTTTTACTGGATGTTGTCGCAATGGTCGGTAGTAGTAGGTAGTTGGGTTAAAATCTCAAGTATATGAGAGCAATGTTTACTGAATGATGATAATCCAGTTGTTTATTTCACAAATTGGTATTTATCAATGGTATTCGAAAATATGTTGTGGTGCAACATTTGGTCCTAGGCTTTGCTATAAAACTCGTATTCCCATCTGTGATTTTTGATATAACGAATGTGCCGTTTCACAATTTATTCTCAATTAAATTTTTTATTTGAAAACTCATCTATATTACATTTCAGAATGATGTTTTACTGTTCATTGCTAACTGGGACAAACGTCAAGTCACAAGGAATTGAAGATAAACAATGACCATAATTGAAAGTTGGGAAAAATGTTGAAGGTTAAACTCATTTCTTATGATGACATGTTTATAAATATAAAATAATTAGAAGGGCGAAAAAATGAAAAAAAAAATGTTAAAAAGTTGATGGAATGTATATATATATAAATATTATTTAATTTTTTTTCAAAATGAAAAAATTATCATAATTATCTACGTAGTTATTGAATTTTGGTAAACTTGATATAGTTGAAAGGAAGAATGGACTCTTCAAAAAACTTTGTATCCGTGTCTGATACGCCTCCGACACGCGTTGGACACTTGGTCAACTGTCGGCAGGTGTCTGACACATGGTCAGTGTGGTCAACATGTCAGACACACCTTTGATACACCTGAAACTTGGTCAATACATAATGAGACTAGGCAACTGACTTCGTTTTATTTTTTACTTTTAGATATGTGCAAATAATCATCTTCTTCTCTAAGTTTTTTTTTTTTATCTACTTGCAGCAAAGATGAAGACACTCTTAGGAACACATTTTATTATATTATTGTTTATGTTTATATGACATTAAAAAAATAATGTGATGTCCCAAGTCCTCAATTTTTGGAAAATTGTCGAGTCGGTGTGTCGTATTCATGTCCGACACAACACCCGTGTCCATGTCCATGCATCCTTGTATAGCTGTAATGCAATTTTAAAGATATTTTCAATAAAAACAATGATTAATATAAACACTTAAACTTTCAAAATACATATTTTATTATTAAAACATGTTAGTATTTTTAATATTTTCATGCCTAAGTATAATATTTTTCAAAGAAACAGTCGAACATTTTGATAAAATTCAAATAAAGACACTGAACGTTAAATCGATTAAAAAATTTATCAAAAGTTTGACTAAAAAATATTAGCATTTTAATCATGAAATAGGCATGCACCTCAAAAATTAGTTTATAGATTTTTTTTATGAAGTTGATTAAGGGCAATGGTGAGATGGTGGTCTAATACATGATAACTAGAAAATATAAGGGCTCGTTTGGTTAGTTGATGGAATGGGAATGAGAATGGAAATATGAATAGGAATGGTAATGAGAATGAAAATGGGAATGTGAATGGTAATGGGAATATGTATGTTTGGTATACTTTTAAAATGGTAAGGTGGTAATGTAAAACTTATTTTCAAAAATACCCTCACTTAGTTAAAATGGGGGAGTGTGAGGAGGGTAAAAATGGTCATTAGGTAACTTTGACCATTACAATGGGAATGGTAATGGCCATTCATAGGGGGGGAGGTAGGAATGTCCATTACAACCAAATCTGTAATGGGAATGACCATTACGATGGTTTTATGTGATACCAAACGCAGGAATGCCTTTGACCCATTACATTGTAATGGTCAAACCATTACATTACGATGGTCAATGGGCCAACCAAACACGCCCTAGTGGATATCGACACAGTAATATACATAAGATGATGCCATGCAATCCTTGCTCAGAGGCAATGAAAAATTCTAGGGGTCGAGGGAGGGGTCGAGGGAAAGGGAGCGAGAGATGGGTGTAAGCCACCCATCTGTCTCGAGATGAGCGCTATCGTGAATCTCAAATTCAATACACTTATTTCGAGACGGATGGATGGGTACCACCCATCCCTCGCCCCTTTACCTCGCTCCCTCCCTCGCTCTGTAGCAAAGCTCGGCAATGCATCATCATTACCACCTACACTGCTACTGACATATGCTCGTGTGCAAAAAAAAAAAAAAAAAAAAAATGCTAGATACTAAGGCATAAAATGCTATGAACTGACACAATAAAACCCAATAACGTCGAGTACAGCCCAGCCCAGCCCATTATATCGAAGACTCGACTCGAGCATTAGACCCTAGTTATATAACGAACGCAGCAGCTGGAAAACCCTAGCGAAACAAACAGAGTGCGAGGCGAACTTGTCTTCTCATCTCATATCTGCCGATCCGGTCCAGTGCTTCTCGGTAAGTGTTTGTCTCGTCTCGACCTACCTTCCTTCCCTTTGGTCTTCTCCAAGTCACTAATCCATCTCTCTCTTTACGAGTTTTTGTTGAGCAGAAAATGAAGATCGTTGCAGCATACTTGCTCGCCGTATTGGGAGGCAACACCGCTCCCACAGCCAAAGATTTGAAGGACATTCTTGGATCAGGTCAGCTCCACCTTTTCTTTATTAATTTTTTTTTTTTTTTGGTTTAAAGCAGATAATCAAATATTTCTTGAATCTCTATATTTTTTGGTATCTGTGTTTCTTGGTTCGAACCTTTGTCGAAGTTACTGATATAATCTATTGAACATCATTCTTTTAAATTTTTTAAAAAAAACATAGCTGCTGTTAATATTGAATGTTATGTTTGGTTGTATGTCTGTCTGGTTCAGACATTATTGGGTCTCATTATTCTTGAGTTAGAGGTTCTAACTAGAGCCTGAAACAATCTCCAACATCTTACCTCTTAATAATAATAAGAGGTTAAACATCTAACTCAAACAAACACCCCCTCAATTGATCTCACAAATCTGTTTTTGGTTGGTTTAGTATCAATACTGATGCCCAATATAATTAGGAATAAATGATGGTAATTGGTTTCTATGTTTCTTTCAATCTTGTGTTATTTGCGTTACTCGGTTTGGAGTGTTGGAAGTCCAAGGCTAAACGAAATATGCGAGGGGTGTTATAAGTTGTTTGTTAGTCTATTATTCTTGAGTTTGATTTTTTATTGTGTGTTACAATCTCTCGGGAAATAACCTCTTGAATGCAAAACTCAAATTATGAACTTTGAAGATAATTTTCAAATTGGGTTTGTAAATGGGCAAATATAATAAAACATTCTATTGTGTTCTAGAATGGTTTTGAATACAAAGTCTCACTATAAGGGAAATTTCCTTGAGTATGTTCACCTGACGGGAAAAATGTTTTTTTTTTCCCAACTTTCAGTTGGAGCTGAGGCTGATGATGACAGGATTGAGCTTCTTTTGTCGCAAGTCAAGGGTAAGGACATAACAGAGCTTATTGCTTCTGGAAGGGAGAAGCTCGCTTCAGTGCCATCTGGTGGTGGTGCCCCCATGGCAGTGGCTGCATCTGGTGGAGGTGCTGGAGCTGGAGCTCCTGCTGCCGCTGAGGCAAAGAAAGAGGAGAAAGTTGAGGAGAAGGAAGAATCAGATGACGTAAGTCAATTACATACATTTTTTTTTTAATTTGCTTCTAGTACTTAGCCAGTTAATCATAATTTTACACAATTTTCTGTGCCATGTTTTGCAGGATATGGGATTCGGTCTGTTTGACTAAATACCTTGTTTGTCAATCTGTTTCATCTCGACAAATTGGGTTATGTTTGACCTATTAAAGTTTTTTTTCATAGTTGGCTTTTATGAGCTTTTATTTTGTTTTAGGGTAGTGAAGATTTAGAGACTGGTTAAGCAGCAGATATTCTCAGTAATGTTTTGATTGAATGTCAGCATACTTATAAAGACGTGTGTGAGAAAGCAATGGTAATTTAAGATTGAATGGTAGAAGTCAGTGGATTTATATTTTTTGGAGTAGGCGATTGTTTCTATGCTGTATGCTTTCATTTGTACGTAAATGCTTAAAACTCGTCAACCATTATGTAAATACCCTCCCATCTCTTGTTGTGGTTATTCCCTGATGTTTGACTTGAAAGAAGTCATCAGAGCGTACTAGTTGAATGGAAACAAGAATAGGTCATTGCATTTTTTTCAACCCTCAAAATGCAATGTGATCCTTGCAATTCCTTGTGTCAAATGTGATGTTTGGTTTCTCTGGTCCAGTTGTCATCTTCTGAAAGATTGGATGTCTTTCTTTAAGCTACACTTGATATGAGATGCAGGTAATCTTCCATTGGGGTTGAATATCCATCCTTTAATGTCGAAGATAATTATTTCCCGTCTTTTTTCTTTTCTTTCATAAGAATCAAGAAGTGTGTTCAGGTCCTCTTTTTGCCTTGCTGTTATTGATCTCTGTTTACTGAGAATCAAGAAGTGTGTTCAGGTCCTCGTTTTGCAAGATCAGACCCTCCTATGTTTTTTTACCCTCTTCTGTATTGGTTCTATATTGAGAACCTATAAGTGTTTTAAGTTAATGAAGTTAATGGGGTTTTCAGGAGTGGTTATCAGGGTTGAAGATTGAAGGGCATGTTGAAGTTAAAACGCTTTTTTTTAACCTTTTAGTTTATGACCATTTGATTTGTTACAAGTAAAGTGTTTTACAATCAGGATGATAAGATTTCTTATACACACCCAGGTAACATTTGATTCTGACCTTACGTCAAATGCATAGGTATTGCATTACTATATCAAGGTTTAATTGTAGCACAACTGTGGAAGCTAGTTATACATTTCACACTGACAGAAGCTGCAACGTCTCATTAGATATTTCTATTATGTTTTCTCGAGAGCTACGTGCAAACTTGCCCTCAGTTGAAACTACATGCAAAGTTTACCCCTCCTACCCTGAGCTGATTTTTGTCGTCAACCCGTGGTCTGATCCTTGCAACTTTGGCAATGGCCTGGTTTTCTTCTGGCGTTCCACCTTCTAGAAATGCTCCAACAACCCTCCCCTCATTTATCCAATATGCTCCAAACTTTGGCTTTGAAGAAGTTAGACTTCTGTCTCCAAACATTACTGTATCACCAACATTGGCACCATAAAACTCCCATGACAGGTCAAAGACTCGAGAATAGAAGTGTGGAAGGTAGTCATATGGATCAATCATTTTCCCTTCTTCACTAGCCATGATAGCCTGCACAAACAAAATCAAAGAACAAGTTACTGAGGTTGCTGTGCCTAAAGAATTGTTTCTAGTAAATAGTTCTGCTACATGAGCTGATTGGCTGCCTATAGGTAAGTTTACATTGATATAGCACATCCACCTATGATTTCAATATCCATCTATGTTTTCAATAACAAGTGGAGGAAAAAAAGAGAAAAATAAATAAATTAAAATGAATGTACCTTCACAGCTTGCTCCGCTGATTTCCTGGCATGATCAACGTGCTCGACTCTTCTCGTCTCATTGTACATCTTCAATGAAAATGTGGCGACATCACCAATAGCATAGACACTGGGATTGCTTGTTCTGAAGCTTCCATCAGTCTGACATCAACCAGAAATTCCTCAGAGTCTGAGATGCATAGTTACAGCCCAAGCATATTTTATGATCGAAGTTTTTATAGTTAATGAGGGTGTCAAAGAAAAAGAAAAAGGCGCTAGTGGAGTAGATATGTCGTTTTCCTTTTAAGGGATTTTCTATGTTTGTTTCCCAAAATAATGGAGTCAAGTACAAAGCTTAAACAAGAATAGAACATGAATTTGAAGGTCCTTTGTTTTAATTCGCCAAGAGCAATTTAATTCAAATTCAAAGTTTAATAACAGAATCTAGGAGCATTTTCAGCGGCTTAGCCAATCTTGTCTGAAGTTGAGAAAGTTCAGTCACTTCTTAAATACTTCAGCTTGTGTTGATTAGAAAATTTGATTATGATGTCAAGCAAGTACGAGCCCTCCAGCATGTAAACCATGACTACAGAGAAACCAACAGAATTGCAGATAAGCTGGCCAGTCTTCTTCCAGATTCTGAATTTCTAGAGATTATCCCAAGCTCCTTTGCGGAGGACTTGAAAGATATTGTCCATGAAGATAGAATAGGGCAATACTTGAGATTGTAACACTGGAAATTTTCTTTATCAAGTTTGGAGATCCTAAATAACCCCTGCTCAATTTTCCAAAAAAAAAAAAAAAAAAAAACAAAAAATAAACAAACTTACGAGCCCTCCAGAATTGTTAGTGGGAAATGGAACAAGGATGAGGTAGAAACAGAAGATCTGGACTCAGTCAACACATACGATGCTTATAGGACATAAACTCAGCTAGTGATGATGGAGGAGTGGATCAGCTTGCAAAACCCGATCTTTGGAAAAAGGGAAGAATGAAGTATATTGTCATTGTTTCTGATATATTGCAGAAGCTCTGCCATCCATTATCCCAAGCTCCTTTGCGGAGGACTTGAAAGATATTGTCCATGAAAATAGAATAGGCAATACTTGAGATTGCAACACTGGAAATTTTCTTTATCAGGTTTGGGGATCCTAAATAACCCCTGCTCAATTTCCCAAAAAAAAAAAAAAAAACAAACTTACTAGCCCTCCAGAATTGTTAGTGGGAAATTGAACAAGGATGAGGTAGAAACAGAAGATCTGGACTCAGTCGACACATACAATGCTAATAGGACATAAACTCAGCTAGTGATGATGGAGGAGGGAATCAGCTTGCAAAACCCGATCTTTGGAATAAGGGAAGAATGAAGTATATTGTCATTGTTTCTGATATATTGCGGAAGCTCTGTAATCCATTATCCCGAAGAGCTGGGACTGCACCAGAGACAAGCTCCAGTCATTCTTATTGTTTCTTCTGGTTACTGAAGGTATTACTGATGCTAATGGCATGACAGCTCAATGGTTAGAGCTTGGCAGATAGACTTAGTGTTCGAACCTAGCCGGCGGCAGTTTATCAGTGTATGGTGTGTTGACCAGTTCTGGTCATTTGTACTTGGCTTTTAGCTCTACTCTTTGCTTTATATTTATTTAGCATCAATCATCATTTACTATATTGTTACTTTTCATATTCTCCAGTGTATAAGAAATGCAACAATGTAACGTAATGGTAACCAAATAAAGATTCAATTGAGATCCTTGTCTGAATGGTTATGCAAACTATAAGAACTTTGACAAAGAAATCCAGGATAATATCCATCTAAATGTTGGGGAAATAGAATGTCTTTTGAATAAGAAACATGAACAAAAATGGGTTCTCTTGAACAGGACAATGGAAAAACATATGTAGGTTAGTCCCCCCTTTAGAAAATCCAATATGTTGGGCTGACTTCTTAGCGAAAGATAGAATTGATCAGGGTTGTATTGTATAGAATCGAATGGTTCCTATTTCCATTTCATTTTTTATTCTGTAACTCAGGGTTGTATTATGTATCCTCCCCCTGTTGCTCAGCAAGCTATGGAGTTGGTATTGAAGGCTAAGGCAGGTTTTAGGTAAGCCGTGCTTTCCTTTTAGTAGTTCGAAGCAAATGACACACTACACCAAATTGACACTTTTGTAACAACTCTCAAAACAGTATCACTTTTGAGATGTTACAATTCACTAAACAATTTCAAATCAAAACTAAATTTAGTTAAAAAATGAAAAACAGTAACACAAAAAAAATGATACAATAAGTTGGATCACCATGAATAGTATCACTTTTATAATCATACTCTTCATGGTGATACTATTATTGTATCATTTTGTTTGTGAAATGTGTAAAGTTGTTAAGTGAATTGTTACACTTCAAAAGTGATACTGTTTTGGGGATGTTACAAAAATGCCAATATGGTTTAGTGACAGGTGATACAGCAAGTTCAGAAGGTTACATTTGGTCAAAAGAAAAAAAGAACAAAAGAAAAATGATGGGGATTGTTGCACTTAAGCTAATAGGTTAACATACATACAAAAAATGAATTTGAAGGTAAGGGTTTCAGTCTAACCTTAATTCCACCTTTCTCCATTCGAAGCTGATTCTGAAAGAGATTCGTAAGTGGTACAGCACCAACACCACAAACAACGATGTCAGCATCCAGCACAGTCCCATCGTTCAATATTACAGTCTTTACCTGCACCAATGGTAACACTTCTCAAAATTTGACATCATATGATAAACACAAGATTCAGTAAAATTTTGGGTGAATAGTAAGTTGCCTCTCCATTTTCATTAGAATCAAATCCAGCAGCAACCGTTCCATTCAAAATATTCACTCCTTTCTTAGCAAAATAACCAATATAAAAGGCAGCTACATTGGGGCTGAAAAGGCGTGGCACTGCAAAAGACAGTTCTATGTCAGAATTCAGAAGCAATCTCATATGTTTTCAGATTGTAGAACAAACATTCCGGTAAAGACTGAAATCTTAGAGGTTCATGATGAGCTGTGTGACTTACAAAGCCATGGTTCTGGGAAAATCATAGTAACATCAAAATTGTTGATTATCATTGCTGCTGCAACCTCAAGACCAATATATCCTCCTCCAACAACCACAACTTTTCCACCCTTATTGGCTTTAATTGCTTGTAC